>JARQTI010000016.1:139688-239616 GCA_030142655.1 Trachelus tabidus
GTTCCAACAAGCACCCTGACACTGTGTTCAGTCGTGTGACACAGTGTCATAAAATGCGTGCTTGTTGGAAAGCACACAGAGATCCTTCCTTCCTTCCTTCCCTTAGGGCAGTTTACACAGAGATGAGTAGGGAGATTCACAACGCTACGGCAGACATGAGTAGGGAGATGAACAACGCCGAACAACGCTACGCTTTTGGGCGATACCAAAAACATGGCGCTAAATCGCAGCGACGAGTCCGGGAGTAGGATTTCGTGATCATCGCCTCCGTCGATAATGCATATCCCGTCGTAGCCGAGCTGAACGTGATCACGAACGTGCAGCCTGGCCGGCAGGGGTTCTCCGCAACTTACCGCTGGTTCCCCGAGCAACCCTTTGAACGATCTACTTATACGTTGGTACATACATGGGAAAGCTTTGTGACGTGAGTTTTCGATTCACGATCACAAGGCGACTCCGACTACCGATACAGATAACGCACTCCCTTTCTGATTCCCTTCGAGTCGCCACCCTGCTCAGAAGCTGCGCTCTCGGGTTGATTCATACAGTTACGCCAATGCTATGATCTCCCTACTCATCTCTGCAGTGTATAATGAGTATCTTTTATTTTACCTGCAAGTTACCACAGTGAGGCACTGCAAACTTATTACGTGATAAAGAAAAAAGGCGCCATTAGCACTCGATTCGTCATTGCAATTTTACATTGAAAGAAATTAAAGTACAGACCAGATATTTTAAAATTATTAAAGTGTAAGAAAGCAGAATTGTATCCACAAAAGAATACAAAAATTTATCATATTCACCAAAAATTATCTCTAGTACGATTATATATTTCAACTTGACGTTTCACGTGTTACTTGGATTCCGCATAATTAAATTGTTCATTTCACTAAACAAAGAATAGAAGTAACCACCGAGGAAAGTAATATTGAAAAACATAACATAGCAGGCCAAAGGAAAAGCAGAATGCCGCGTCTGCGCGCGAGCTTGCGCATTTTCGCACTATTAATTCGTAACGTACCGCCGCTGTTTACGATATGCATTACGTAGAACGTACCTGTTAGCATGGTAAATATTTAGTCGACATTCTGTTTCATTCTGAGACGGTCCGTACCACCTATCGAATCTGTGATATTCTTCTATTATTATTCAAAAAATATTCTTATTATCGTAAATCATTCGTGATCCAAAAAATTATTCGGATATCATCCCAGCTATATAAATATATATTCTGTTGGATATAAAATAGTTTCATTTTTATAAAAATAAAAACTAATTTGACACTGCTTAAGCAACAATGAAAAAATACTACACCATATACGTATATCTGTAAGTAAATACAAAAGTAAAAGAAATCTTCATTTATATGCCCGTTTACTGCGGGTGCGTGTCGTAAAACCACAGACATTTTATCCAATTCTTTGTTCTTCACTCTTTGCGCAAATGTCTTATCACACAATTAGTCTACACAATTTACAATTATTAATCGCTTAATTCGAAATCACGTTTCTCAGACATTCATCTGTTTCAGTCCACGATTGTTTTGTACGTATGGATCTCCTGATTTTATTAATTGATAATCGTATATAAATAAATAATAAAAATTAATCTTTATTCCCTAGTTTACCTACTTCAAAATATATTTTAAAAAGTGACCGAAAGATTAATGTACGTTAATTAAATAAATACTAATTATTTCAAAAGACGCGCATGAGTTTATCGGGTTTCTCAGATGATCTTTGTCAGTCTTTGAATTTATATAATTTCACGTCTCAAAGTCACGTGGCAAACTTTTCTTATATTTACTCTATGTGATAATGATTCTAGGCTTCTTGCGTAAGATAAAACTCTTTGGATTTCCATAAGAGCGACAATCTTGCTCAAGCGCTCTTTAAGTAATGTAGAAGACGATACTGCTGTAAACGGATGAAGTCACGAGTTCTCTTCTTCACCTGTTCCTCTGACGGTTCTCTTTGCTTTCTGTTGACACAGAGTTTAGGACTAATCAGATAATTGACAAAAACGTAATATATTTAAGGCTCTCAATTGAAAAGCAAAGATCGATGCTATTTCACTAAGGCTTTACATTCAATGTAGAGTTATTTTCAAACTAAGCAAGGTAATGATCAAATTCTTTGATTCATCAAAACTCAATCTCTTCTTACCATAATTAACCCCACTGTCGTTGTATCTGTCTAAAAGCTTCTGCACGCCTCTTGAGCAAATACAGTCACTCGTGACGTAAAGCTCAGTGCACACGTACATATTACCTTTTTCCAAGATTCCTATAAGCATGTCCAATTTGACAACAACAAAAATGGCGTTTTTTTCCCGTGACTCTTTTCAAAATTCCTCGTAAACTAATCTCAAGTCTAGAGCAATAGTGTTCCAAGAAAATAAACCTCCGAACTGCCATAAATAATGAACTCGCTCGAACGGCTTTATTGAACTGGCTGAGAAAGAGAAAAATAAATGCTTAAAAAAGTTTGTGCAACATCTATAATATCTTAGCGTCTCCTCCTCATATTATTGTGCTTAAACGCATCACCTGAAGTTAGCGTGGCTATTTGATTCTTATGGTAATGTCATTTCAGGTGGTGCATTTCAATAGGACGAGGTCTTTAATCTTGTATCTATAGCATAGAGTGTCATATATATAAATATATCCATATACCTTGTAAACGTGATATAGATTTTTTAGCGTCGCCCACGGAAAATCTGAATCCGATTAGGTAGGCGTATATACATGTTGTATAGTACGCGGATGTTCCTTCAGATTTTATTTTAAATCTGTTTCGTTATGCTTGAAGCCATCATTAAATTATTTCAGGAAAATTCTCCTGGTCGTGGTAATAATTCAAAGTCTTGAAATCCTCGCAAGCAATAAGCTTCTCTGCGAATTTCATGAAGAGCACTCTGACAATGATCTCGTTGGATGCAAATCAAAGGATGACGAACAGCATTTGATATGTATTGGTGGTCTTCATGGTAAATGGGAATCTGGGTAATGATCTACACGTGGATCCTATATACATAGAGAGAGAGAGAGAGAGAGGAACAGTGGTTAGATATATTTACAAGTATTGGAAAAAGTCCTTTATGATATTATTTGTATTTTCTTATCTGTCAGTTCAAAAACCGTGCGAAATCTCGTTCTGTGCAAATGGCCGGAGAGCATTTTGGATCCAGAAGAGGTTCTCTTGAAATTTCCAGCAGTGAGAAGGTTCAGTGTGCTGGCGAGTAACATAACCAAACTATCAAAAGTATTCCCAGCCGAAGTTCAGAATCTCGAGGTAAAACGTGCGTAACCTTAATACAGTGTATTAATAGTTAAGATTTTATTTCCGCCTTTATTTATACAGAAAATAGCATTGAGTGGCACGAAGCTGGAGTATTTACCAAAGGGAGCCTTTTTAAATTTATCAACACTAAAAAGTTTGGATCTCAGAAATAATTCTCTGCGTGAAATTGATCCGAACGATCTTGAAATAGCAACCCTCAGGAATATATATCTTTCTGGCAATCGATGGAAGTGTTCGATAGACAATCAATGGATTTTAAACTCACGGAGCGGATCCGTAGCCAGTCGAGTTATCGACAGGGATAAATTGGTCTGCTCGGCGCCATTGGACGGTAGACAACTTCTCTCGGTTGTTGAGATAATTGTGGTAATTGAAGGAACGTTTAACCTATTTCTTGAATATTCATCTGAAACTGAGAGTAATTACTTGGCACTGTAGACTCTAAAGGAAGAATGTCAAAGGACAAACTGTGACTGCGAATTGGTATACATCGCTGTGCGTTCCGGTGCGAAATTCAACAGACAGATGCGACCGATGGTATTCAATTCCGTAAACTGCAGTAACAGAGGCATAACGGAAATGCCAACTTTCTTACCGGCTAATACAACGACCTTGCACCTTTCAGGAAATAATGTAATTCATTCTAGAGTTAATAAATTAGTAATTCGACCGTTATTATATATTAGACATTTTTCTAGATCGCTGATTTGACTCCGTTAATAACCAATCCAGTATACAGAGGAGTTATCGATATTTATTTGGATAATAATCTAATCGAATCTATTGCTTGTCTAGAGGGATCCTATTGGTTGGATCATTTTCGAGTATTGAGTCTTCGCGGTAACAAATTGTCAGATGTGAGTATTAATTATTTATGTAAATAATAATATCCAGATGTTTCGGTTAACTCTAAATCCAGTGCGTTGATACATGTGCTACGTTCAAACTCTATTTTTTTAAGATTCATGTTTTGACTAATTAGTTAGGTTGCTAATTATAAATCATGAGAATTCGATAAAATTAATTATTTTTTAGCTTCCCACTTATGCATTGGAGAACGCTTTACTGCAAAATAGAAATGCAGCTTATATTCGTCTGGGAAATAATCCTTGGAGATGCGACTGTCTCTTCACGCCAGGATTTCAGGATCTTTTAATCAGATACACGAGCCTCGTGAAGGATGTGCACGATGTCAAATGTTCCAGTCTTGTTCAGGATAAAAATTCAAATAAGCAGGTGAACAGGTGGACTCCCAGACACAGATGATAAGTCTATTGGTAGAATTAATTTCGGATTATTCGGACTTATTTGATAATATATGGTTATGGCTTTTCTTTGTATGTTGATTACATACGTCACGACGGTAACACCTGTATTTTTCTTGGGTACCAGAAACTAAATATAGATTAAGGTTAAGTGCCGTTAGCGGTAGTTTGTCATTGCTCACGAGTCGTTAAGCTCCGACACGGGAAAATCGATGCGAAATCTCAAATATTTGGTCGATATCGATTTGTCCTTGATCTTCGTTTTTATTTTATTTTTTTTAGATACGTGATCTTACAAGAACAGCCATCTGCATTCCGCCGGATAGTGAATATGCGCTGCAACCGTTGGACATCTTGAATATCGTTATGGTCTGTTTGATCTTGTTTATTCTTGGAAAACTTTTATACGATTATTGGTTCTTCAAGAAGACAGGACAATTGCCGTGGATCGTTACCAAAATACCGTAAAAATTCTAAAAGATATTAAAAAACAGTTTTAAGTCATCGAACTAAGTGTGTGTGTGTATATATATATATGTGAATTTGAAAAACGATCAAAGTATAGTCTTCCAAAATATTGTGTATAAAATATTTTAATGTGACGTATCCTCATCGAACGACACCTTTACGATTCTATTTGTATGTAAATATATAGATATAGTAGAAGTGATAAATAATTAGTTTCCGCTGGAAGGATTTTTGGAAATTTTACGATGCTTTTGAATCAAAGCTTTGGCTGCCTTTCTTCTAGCGTCCACTACGCTTGATCCAGAACCTAAAAAAGTACGGCGTGTGCTTAGAGTCTTTATGAATTAAAAGAAATTTAAGAAATATAAGTTTAATACCACGAGAAATGAGGCCGAGTGCTTTACACGTCACATTGTATTTCAAACCACCTAGAATCATTTTCTGGTTTACGATGAAGATCGGTTCCGGAGCTTTTTCCTTTTCGCAGAGTCTATATAATTTAACAACGTGACTGGCCGAATCACTGCTAGCGATGGATTCATCCCCACTGCCCTATGGTACAGGATAACGTGGAGTTGACACGAAGGTATCAATAAAACGGGAGAAATACCTGTGTATCTATCTCATTGGTTTTTGAATTTTTCATTCGTCCTGGACTTTGATCTTTAAGTTCTCCATCCGGTTCACTTTCGCTAACCGATAATAAGACTTCCGGTTCATTGACAGTTCCTTTTATGAGATTTTTCTTATCAGCTTTCAGTTCAGCATCATTGTGTTTGCTCGTATCAACTACTTTGCTGAGTGTAGAAATTGTTTTGACAGGCGTCAATGCAGGATCTTCCTCTTGAATATCCTGCACAGTCATTACCTGGTGCAGGGGATTACTTTTCGATGAAGAACAATTCTTCTCGAGCTCCTTAGAATTTTCTCTTTTCTCATCAGCAAAAGCGAGAGACGCACGATGATCTTCCTGATCTTTGTTCAGTATCAAAGCACTCTCCGTAGTTGGATAAAGACTCTGCATAACCCCCTCGTCCACCACTTTGGCCCATCCTTCAAGGCCGGAAATATTTTTAGCGTTTCTGTCATTCTTCGTTGACCCTTAAAAAGGAAGGAAATTTCCACAGTAGTAGTCCCAGTTCCAGAATAATGAGGGGTGGCTTTGAAAATACTGGAATTTACGGTGAGCTACGTAGAGATCTAGGTAAATGGAAAATAAATGACCGACCAGAGTCATTAGCGACTTCTCGCCTCAGCTACGCAAATAAAGTAATAACGTGTAGCGTCGGTGGTGCCTCTCCACAAGCATAAGCCGACAGACCGGGTACGATCAAGCCCAACGAATGTCGGGAGTTTGATTAATGAGAAAATCCTGAAATATATGTCCCTTCCAGTCCAAAAAGGAGAAAACAATCTATCAAAACAGGTCGCTCATAGCTAGGCAAAAACTTCCCAGTAACGTCCTACCGATAAGGCTTAGACTTTGGACTATCAAAAACTACCATAAGAAAAACATTCTCTCTATGGGATAACTAGGATATGTACGCTCGTCATCTCCTGATGCAAAGATCCTTGGACTATCTTCAATATTTCTCACAGATTTTTGACCATCATCGTCTCTTTGTTTTCTATCCTCTGATTCATCTTGAATCGAGACTTCAGGCGTAATTGCTTTAATCTCTTCCTCCTCGACGTAGACCTTCTCAATGGATTTTGAGGTTATAAATTCGCTATGGACGTCTTCCTCAGGGACCAGATACTCCTCATTTACTTGTATCTTCGCGTCACTCGTGTCGGAAACCTGCCGAGTCGAATAACGATTAACATAACCATTAATGTCGTTGGAGTGACGTACATCTCTTTTGTGAAAATCCTCCTGTACTCCTTCAGACTGATATGAACCCAAAATTCGATCTGGGTAAATTTCCTCCATGGAATCGGATATCTGGAGGGTGCCGGAACTTCCTGTTCCGAAAAAAATACGTTATATCGATGAAAAAGCTACTTTGTGATACTATTTATAAATTTACCAAGTGTATGGGTGTAAGGAAACTTGAGCTCCTGTAGAAGACTTTCGGCACGACTTATGGCTGTTTCCATTTCGCAGAGAAGTGGCGCAAGGTTAGGATATCTCTTGGTAATAATTTCCCAAGTAACCTCCGCATCCTCTTCGCCCTCCAAGAATTTCGGGAGGGACAATTTCGTACAAGCTTCGTGGTCCTGGCCCTTGTCTTTCTCCGACATTCAGGACCAATGTTCCTCTTCCGCTTCCGGTACTCCAACTCGTTCACTAAATTTCAATCGATGTCTAAATACCGTCACAAAATCAGTGACCCGTACGAGTCAAATTGCCAAATGAGGCAAATCGCAATTGCCGAGCGATTAAAACAAAATCTCATCGTTTTTCACGATTCGTTCCAATTGATAAGTTTACGGATAATTGAGCCATTGGCAAGCCTGTATTTTCGACAAAGATTGAAAATGTAAAAATTCATAGAGTCCGGTACGCGCTGCATACATTTCCAATAGGGCTTAAAACAAGTGCAGTTCAGTTTCACCATTATTATTTCTTTATCTTTTTCCCATTTGCGGACGTACGAACTCTCTTTCTCTTTTTCGTTTCTCACCCATACTGTGTATAACCTAAAACAGAATAAACCACGCCAAGCGGATATCACGTACGCAGCCATAAAAAAATGTCAAATAAGAATCTGAGCAAAGAGATCATACCAGGTGAAAACCCACAAGACTCTTGACATTTTTCACATTAAAAATTGCTCCCAGAGCTCGTTAAATATAAAAATCCAAACGATATTCCTACCGAATGATATCCGAGCGTCGCGGTGCATTCTGCATTGTTGCTTATGCACATTCATATCCACGTTTAACGACTTTCTTTAAAGCTTCACACGACAAGAGACTACAACACTCTTTACGATCTCTTTCTATAGCATATATAAATTTATAAATGGGAATGTGACGAGAAAGGAAGTATTGAGCAAAATTAAGGCGGAGCGAACGTAATCTACAAACTCATATCCGAATCCTTTCAGCTCTCGGTAACATATAACGTGACTTGATGTGTTTGAGCGCGGTGAATCGTTTTATTAAAATTATAAACAAGGGAATACAATACATTCGTGTAACTTGGGTGTGTCACTTTAATACTCGCATAGAAACGTCGTTGAATCAAGGCCTCTTTGATTCAAATAGATACGCATGTGTTTTACGTTGCTGTCATTCGTTCATACATTTTTTTTGCAACTTCTCTACATATTCCACGACCCTTACCTCATTACATGTGTATACGTTAATACGTAAATCCCACACGTACTTCATACAGCAATTCGTATCTTTATCCTTCATTATGCTTAATCGCGGGTTCACTTAGTTTGGACACTGCTATTTACTACAATTTCACCTTGTAAATTCTCAAAGAAATTCAACGACCACGAGAAGAGCAGACGACATAATGGCTAGCAGAGGCACTCGCGATTATCGCCGCCATCTTGAATATCGATATATCGATAATCGATATTCGACGTATAGACGTTATTCTTCCTATTCGTATTCATTTGTGTTGCACATTTTCGCGAAAGGAAGAGCCGATTAAGAATCTTCTCGTTAATAAATCGGATTGTTGATACGCTTACTTCTATCACAGCATACAGATGTTATGCGTTACCCATACGGTGCGGCTTTTTCTTTTTTTTAGGTTAATTATTTTCCTATATCGTTCATTTTAATGGTTATTTACTATACATCGATCGCTACTTCCCAGTGAAGCCTCCCACACGAATATCAAACCTAGATATATGTATATATATATTTGTATGTATTTATATATATATACCTATGTATACCTGGGTACGTTATTCTAGAATGTATATGGTGTATAGTGTCTAATGTTTAATGTTTTTGTTCAATGTTACTAGAGAATTTATGCGTTTCCTCATGTGTCTCGTTACTCTTCTCTCAAAGTGACCGTTTTGTTTTTATCTTCGTTATCGTTAACTCTGCTCTTAACTACATAAATACAACTGTGCTGGTTTCTCTTGATTTTCAGTGTACGAGTAGCTATGGGGACTGTTATAAAATTGATTGGAGCAACGAGGATCAACATGGCGGAATCTATGCTGTCTGATCAAGGATTAACGTTGGTCGTTATGTAATTATTTGAGCATTCTATCTCTTCTTCTATGTGCTTCGCCAACCTTTGCCTTCCCGTTTACTTGTTGCCCTGCGATACGTGAGCCAAGCAGTCATCCAATCATTTGACCAGTCACTTGGGCTAGACAGTCAACCAGTTGCTGCTTATCCAAGATAGCCGTCACTAAAGAATTTTGATATTTTTTTTTTCACGTGGATCATGGCCCTGTACTACGTTTCTGGGATAATTACGAGTGGATTCGTTATACCAAGGAAACGCAGACTGTCTGCTTGTGATTTGATTGATTTTCGTAATACTATGGTTGTCCCGCATCTTTGACAGTCAGACTGGTTTAACTTTGATCTTGGGCAAAAGTGGAGGAGGCGTCCGGGTGAGATTATAAAAAATCATGACTATTCACACGGTTGTTTCGATATTGGCGATGGCGTATTGTCAACAAATACTATCCTTCCCATAATTCTCCAGGTACATCTCCTGAGGCGTGGCGAGATTGTATCGTCCGCCCAGTCGACTTCCGGTCAGACCGTTGTTGTGATGGGTATGATTAACATGGAGATGATTCACGTTTATCGCCACGTTTTTCTTCTTCTTACGTGCCTTGTGACGATAGAGGCAGTATTTTAGGCAGCCGGTTGCCAATAACAAGATCAGAAATATACCAAGAGCACCAGCACCCACTGCGACGTACAATAAAGTCACCCCGAACCTGTACGAACAGTTTGCTTCTTCCTCGTCGAATCCAGAAGGACAGTGACGCACGCCGTCGCACCAGAGCACTGAACTTATGCAAGCTTGAATCTCTGGACACCTGGAGGAAAGGAAACCGGTATCATGGGGTTAAGATTGATCTTTGAAAAAAAAAGGACAAGAAGCTAGTCCCTTCTTATTACCTGTAAATACAATCTTCGTTAGGTGTCACGGAGAAGGAACTAGAGCTGACACTCGTCTTTGGGGAGCCCTTCGATATGGCCATCCAAGTGACGGCATAAAATCCCGGTTCACGCTGCAGGAACTCGACGACAAAGCTTCTAGAGTTTTGGTGCATCGGGATGGTCCCATTGAATTCTGTGTAATTCCATCCGACAGAGAAGAAATCCACGCTTTTGGTGGTATCCGAATTTCCTTCGGGACATATAACACTTCTATCCTCGGTATTGCCCGCCGAGTAGACGATGATCCTGTTCAGGGTGCTACACTCTGCTACGTTCTCCACGTTTATCCCGTAGCCGCTGGTACGCAGGTAGAGGAAATTCATACGTGGATCTTGAGGCTCTATTAACCAGGGTTCGTTTACGCATTGGGTGGCCGTCAGATCTTCGGTATTCATCATGACTTCCTCGACTGCAGCTACATCCGGTAGCACACGCGGAAGTGGACTCCTCAAGGATATTTCTCCACTGGTGCCATGAAGTTTACGGTCTTCTAGTCTGGTAGAGCACGCTTGATCCCCAGCTTCGCTTCCGGTCACAAAGCGATACTCGCCTTCGAAAAAGAAGTTCCTGTAGTCCTGGGTGACGTTCATACGCGCCACTGTGAACCTTAACTCGACAATGCTCGAGGTCAAAGTCCTTATAATAATTCTATCTGTGATATTCGAACAAAAGCAATCCCTTCGGAGTTCTACTCCGCTCCAGGGATATTCGGAAATGACCAGGTCTGCTAGGATCTCTTTTTTTTCTGGAAAGTGATAGCCACATGCCCAACGATTCACCAGAGGATCCATGTACGAGGTGCACTCCCTGTCGCCAAAGGAGGCCGATACGATCGACAATTCTATCCTCTGATCAGGCTCAGCTTCAAATCGATAAACACAGCTCAGATTTTGAGAACCACCACGACCGTAAAAGAAGACACTCTTCGGCGAGGTAAATTTACCAGATCTCGCGGAAGAGGAAGATGAAGAAGATGAGGATGTCGAAATGGACGACGAAGTAAATATCTGGTTACACGACATGGACTCGTGAACGAATTCATATCGCAGTACGAAACTTATAGGATAGAGTGCACTTCCTTGACGAAGGATGTGTTCCAGGGTAAGGTCCCTTCCGGTTGAGACGTAACTCTCTGCGAGGCTGCAAGGTCGAGTGTGACGGCTGCTATTGCGCAGAAGACTATGATCGCAAAGATGAGGAATGTCATCCTTACAAAATTGTCCCATCAGCGTGACATTCTGAAAAGTATAAGAAGTCAGCATCAATATAAGCACTTCTGGTTTCCACACTTCTGTATTCCAGAATCGTATTAAAGCAAGGAAGAGTTTTCTAACCTTCCTAGTTGGCTTGTTCGAATAATGGTCCCCGTCCCATATGAGCAGCTTAGCGTTGCAGTCGGAAATGACGTCAAGGCTCGCAGCAGGATCGGAAGTAGCCGCATAGTACTTGACGAACGATATCCAAACAATTTCATTAGGTTTCCCTTGGAAGTGATAACGACAGGTCGTATTAGGCGGTAAGGAATGCTTAGGATTTTCCAATAATCCAGAGGAGCTCTCATAGCTGGATATATGAAAGTGACAGTTGTCATTCTCCTTGACGAAGGTTCTTGACTTCTCGTCGACGAATATCACCTGGACCTCTAATTCAAAGCCCGGTAGGAACGACAGCGGAACGGGATGAAATGGATTGTCGAATGGCGAGGTGTGAAACTCCAATAACATCGTGTTGTGACTACTAACGATATCCGGGACAGCGTCACCGCCGCACAAGCGCACCAGGACTCTGTCGGTGGTCGAGCCTCCGTCATAAACAGTCAGGTAGTCCTGGACGACGTTACACTGATCCCATACCCGTAAAATTCTTTGACTCCTGTCATACTTGACAACCTGATCTTTTATATGGATCTTGTGACTATTCCGTTGACTGACTGCCAGTAGAGCACGGTGCCCTGGAGGTGCTCGAAGCTGCTCCACCCGGTAGTAGCAGGTTACGTTGCGTGGATAAACTCCAGGATAGTTGGGCGACTGTAGCCGACAGGCGCGAGCGTCGCACCTGGTGAGGACCCTGTCGCAGTAGGTACCGTTAACCAATTCACCACGCCAGGTCGTCATGCTGCTGTTCCCGTATCTGAGGTGAGCTTCGCTTCTTCTGAGGAACTTGTACGAGAGTTTGAAGTCGAAGTTGTAGCCAACACCCTGGGGTAAGATCGATTGCTCTAGGAATTTCTCAGTACATATATGTACTTATTTATAAGTTAGGTGATTCTTGGTGGTTACCTGCTCGGAGAGCCGGGACAGGAACAAGGTCAGGTTGATAGAATGTGTCTCGCTGTAATAGACAGTGTAGCCCCAAGCACTGCCGCACCACTGACCTCCTGTGGGCGGGCGTCCCTCCTCCCGTATGCTCATAAATCCATCGGGACATCCTTCGGAGGTGAACGAGAGGAATCGACCGACGGTAAAGGTGTCAAAGGTAAGCTATATAAAAATCCAGAAAGAATTCTTCTGTCTCTGCCAGAAACTTTTATTACACACATATATGTATACCTTACGGATGAAATTCTTACCTGGACCAAGTCACCCAGATCAGCACCAGCAGCCGTAAAATTGAGATGACATAAGAATGGCAATCGATCTTCTCGTGGACGGCGTACCTCCACCTCGTAAGTCCTCCCGACGTCGCCGTATAGCGTTCTATTGCACGCTACAAGAAATAAAAATTCCTACGTATAATCTGTTTGTACCACTTCCAAAGGATATATCCAGGTATAAATTTGTTTTTAGATTTTTTTACTTAATTTTGAATTTAAACAAAAATCTCCCAACAGAGACTCACGGGAGCAATATCTCGGCTCGTCTGATTTGTCCTCGCAGTCATCCTCGCCATCGCAAAATTTATCCTGAGCCACGCACTCCCCGGTACCGCAAAGAAACTCCGACAGCTTACATCCTGTTGTCGTATCCAAGGACGAGGATGGCGATGAGGTTGTAGTAGAGACGAGCGAGTGTCCCGGGTAACCCGAGAAACCGGAACTCTCCTGGAAACTAGCGGACGCCGCAGAGGCTTCGACCGAGGCCGCGATCGCGGCTGCGATCAGCAACCGCTGGCACACCAACATGCCCCCTCACCCTGTTGGAAAATTCAAATCGATAACGACACATATCCACATATCATCTGTCTCTACGTGGATGTATTAATTCTGACTGTAACATCGGGTCTGGTCATAGCTCTGACAGCAGGTTCAGCCCACTTCGCGTTTCTCTGCAAGTGCGTTCTGTCCTTGTCGAACAAAACAAATGGACTTTCGATAAGAGCTAAGCATTAATGCAGTCCAGGTGCGCGGGATTGGAGAGAAAAAAAAGGACTGGTACTTTTTTCCCGTTTACCTCAATTTAAGAGCGAAACGAAATCGTGATCCTGGATACAATGCATATTCGAATTTCGTACTGGGGCTCACTTGGCTTTTCCTGATTGCACCAGGCTTTAGTAAATATCGATCCTTATATCGGACTGAAACTTTTGAACGTTTTGCATTATCGATCCTACCTGGTCAAGTTTTTTGATTCTGAATCGAGCATTATCGTGCTCTACCCTTTTCCTAATTTCTCGGATTCTTATTGTGCCACTTGAAGAAAAATTCTAAATAGTATCAAATCATATAATTATTCAGCTATGGCTGTTCCTAATCTCTTTTTACGTATCACACATAGTATAATCAGATAAACTATCTCCAGTACCAGTTACAATAGGATTAACCAGTGTCGTGATATGTATGTGAAAGTATTTTTAATTTTCTCCAATTTCCTTTTTTCCCCGACACAATAGTAACGCCTGCATTGTTTAGTGCTCGGCGCTTCGAATTCGCTTGGCATTTTTAAAGGAGTTCTCTCTACGAAGGATTTATTGGCAGCCGCAATATAACGAGGGCTATCGATTGAGCGTCGTTGCAGAGTTCGGCCCTAGTCAGGGAAAAATATTGTACAGGGGGTCAAAGTGAGTGAAAGAGAGACAGACGTGAAGTACCCTCTCGGAGAGAAAGAGAGAGAGAGTTAACGTCCGTGCGTGAGTAAACAAGAGTGATGATCCCGACCATTTTGCATGGCATTTCTTAATCGGCAGCACTTCATAACTCTTAGTGTATCCCACGGGCCTGATTCGATCCTTGAGTTTTCCAGATCCATCGTTACAGAGGTTATATCCTCTATCCCACGAGACGCAGTGATACCGGATAGAGAAAAAGCGTGAGTCGTAGGGCCGAGGCTAAGGATGGGATAAAAAGAGAGATGCCGAATGGTTGGATAAAAGAGAGAAGGACGGAGAACCTTTAAAAAAAAAGCACGTCGATGTAGCTGCCGACAGGAAGGGGAGGAAAAATAAACGCAGAGCTGGCAAAGTCTCCGGTGGTTGACGGAGGATCGACCTTTTTTTCAACTCCGTCGGTATTTACGCTGACGCTTGGCAAAGTCCAGGATCGCTGTGTCTCTAGCCTAAGTATACCTAAATATATATAGGTATACCATTAACGTGTAACCTATATATGATGTACGATGTGTGTTCCCAGGAAGCGATGGGAGATACGCTCTCGAGGAAGACGTAGTGCGGGGTTGACTCGCGCCAGGAGTCTGTGTGTGTAAAAGGAGTGAAGAGAATGAAGAGTGAGAGAGTGAACGAGCGAATGAGAAGTCGAGGAACGGATGACCGGGCTCAGTGAATGCCGAATATTCTGGACGCGAGAATGAATGGCCCGGGGAATTGTTCTGGACGAGGAGTCGACGCTGGATGCAAATAGAGAACGGATTGTGAAACTCTAAAGGAGCGTAGGAGTTGGAGGAGGAGGTGGTGGTGATGGTGGAGGAGGATGGGGATACGTCGAGGGTAAAGGACGATGCGAATTGACGATCGTGGAAAATTGATTTCATTAGCTCTGTTTACTCTCGTGGCTCCGACGGCACGACGGGTCGCCCGGCGTCGAGCAATCCCAGGAACTTTGACGAGGGACTGACTTGTTTACGTCGCGCTAGTAACCGACAAGCTTTGCTACACGCTCCACTTACGCGAGAGCCCCTGTCTAGGTCTGACAATTATACAAAGGAATAATGGAACGTTATTTGATCCCACTGAAATCACGTATACAGAGATTTTCTTGAACCGTATATACGTACTTGGATCTGTAAGGATCATAATTGTTTATTCATAAAGTTCTGAAGGCGTCGGGAGTTTTAAAGTGACACGTGCACTTTGGTATCCTCTTGTTCCATATTATGGCAGAGTGACATGAATAACGTGAATGGGATACCTGTGAGAGCTAATTATAATAACTTAAGTTTATTAGGGTTCATATAGAGCATAAAATGTTAATGAGAAGTCTGGATGTTGGTTTTGTAATTAGTAAAGCTGTTCTTTCGTTCCAGGGTAACCAAGAGTGACAGACACGCGCGAGATAAAAAAGATCTTTTCGATGCTGGAACATCTTTTTATCTGGGATACCGAATCGGTAAGGTATATAGGGGTATCTATAACTTTTGGTACTCTGGAGCTGGTAGTCTCCGCATTGACTTACGCTAACGTCTTTACTTACATGTCCAAGGATCGGCCACGTTAAACGCCTCGCGTAGACGAGCAGTGCTCGCACGAGCTGGCCCAGGAAGCCGAGATTGTCTTCACGGCTTGAAATTAGAGTGAGAGCGGAGAATGCGGGAGGAAGCGAGAAGGTAAGATACAAAGTGGGTGTCTGTACGTGCCAGAAAGAGTGAGAGAGATATAGTAAAAGTGAGGAGTGAGAGAGAGAGAGAGGATCAGAAAAACGTCACTGAACACGATTATTTCTCTGTTCACCGGAAGAAACACACAGTGGTAAACGTGTACGAGCCGAATTAATTTAAAAGATGAACAATCATTATCGCGTTCGGTAAGCGATCCGCGGGAAACAGTAAATGATGTCGTCCAGGAGGTTCCACGGGGTCTGGCAGGTCAGTGACGCGCGTCGTGTCCAGGGCTCAGTAGACGTCGCGACGCGTCGCGCGGGTCGACCGAGACTCCGAGCGAGCGAAGCACTCTGCAAGCTCGGCCGGGCATTGGAGGGTGGCGTCGGGGTGGTCTGGGCGGCTTGGCTGTTAAGGGTGGGAGTGAGGTAGCTGGGGTAGCTCGCAAGCCCGGTGGTTACTTGCCTGCTTGCTTGCCTGCCTGCCAGTGTGCCCACCTACCTACCTACCTACCTACCTACCTGTCTGCCCTCCTCGCTGCCACCCTGGCTGCGCAGCAGCTCCATACGACCCGGCCAAACCCAGACCCGGCGCGTTCCTGCGAGCTCCTACTCTCGAGCTCGAGCCACCCCAGCGACTCTCCCACTCTTCTGCTTTCCACCCCGCTTTCTCCTTCTCCATCTCTTCGCTTCTCTTCCCGCCTCTTCGCCACCACGTCGCCATCCTCCGGTACTAGTACTCCTACACGAACTTGTCGTCTTGCTTCGATGCCTCATCCTCATCTTTATCCACATCGAATAGCCTCTGCTCCACCTTTGAAAATTCGTCTATCTACCTTTCCGACTATATACATAAATACTGTGTGTGTATGCTCTTCTACGAGACTACCCGCGTACAACCTCCTCCGGGTCAGCCTCCGATCAAAGTCGAGCCCTACCATCCTCTATATCTATTCCGTTCTCTGCTCTCTCTCTCTTTCTCTTTCCGATGAGAACTCTCCAGGAGGTGACGGTATTCGATTTTTGTTTTGCTCATCGCAGAGGAACATCTCAGTCCGGTACGATTACATTTTTCCTTGATCGATTCTACCAACAGTACTTCTCTTTCTGTATGGACTAAAGTACTCGACATGCACTTAGGTAGAGATGGGAATTTACATCGCATATCGCCTTTGTCCGATGCTCCAGTATATGTACTTTAGTATTTGATTAGAAACACTTTGCGAATTACAGTCTATAGATCTAACGGATATACAGTTCACTGTACTGTATAGATCTCTAATGTACAGTGATTAAGTTAACCAGTGAACTTATACCACGGTATTGCCATCTAGCTACAGGAACTAAAATAAGTATTTACAGATTTAGAAATTTTCAAAATCCTACTCTGCTGCACATTACTCTACATTAGGCTTGTGCTTTGATTTTTTTTCAAGTAATTCTGATTACACTAGAAGGTACTGTGCATCTGCCAAGGCTATTAAATACCTAATTGCTTCTGACTGTACGATAACTTTGCATAGTATTAATTATGAATAACTATTGCAAAATTCATGTGTAGCACGTCGGATATTCCCAATGGCTACGATCAGATTATCCTTCGATATATGTCTGTCCATGCTCCTATGAATGGCTGACTACTGGGAATCCTACCAACCCAGCATCCCACTGTCCCAGTATCCAAGGAGCTTCTATATGAGATTCTTCAGGACGATAGAGCCTCCTCTCAGGTTCATTCGGGTTACCCTATCGGTCGGTTGATACTAGCTGTAGAAAGTGTGTATGGTCCTATACGATCCTTACGATAGTCAAGACTGACAATACACGCCTTCTGGTATTTCAAGCGATAGAGATCGATAAACGAGTTTTAAATCGATGCAAAGTACACCCTCGTCGAGCAATTCCCGTTTAGCCATTACCACCTCGCTGTGCTCGAGTTGCTCCCTTTATTCTTTCTAGGGGCCTCGAGATATTATCTATTCGTGGTTGAACCTTTCGGCTTTGATAACGGGGAAGAGAGGGAGAGTGAAGAATAAAAGAGAGGATAAAGTCTTGGGAAAATAAGTGCGATTGATTATTCGCACGCCAACGCTTTTATTATTATTTTCTGTAAAAATAGAACGCTCGTATACAAATGTTTTTTTGGGATAATCAAAATACGTGGACTAAATATTGATGATTTGTTTAGAGTGGATTCATTCGCTATCTATCTTCATCAATTATCCGGTACCTCACGGCTATTATAAAACGCTGATATCAGAGAATTCAGTTGAACGGACTCGCTCGTTCCTGCGATTAAGCGTTTCTCTATCTCTGCCATCTTTATCAGTAGATTTATCATGTTTTCTTTTGGCAACTCGACTAAAATTTATAGAAACAATATATTGTATTTATTAAACCTCTGTGGAAGGATTTTATATAGGATTCCCTTACGTTTGCTCACGAATAAGTGTAGTTGTACTAAGATGTCCTGTAGAGCCAGACCTTTGTTTACTTTAAGCTCTTCGATTTCTGTGTTTTCTTATTAAGGAAATTGGAACGCGTCTTCAATAGATGGAGAGATTGTATTAATTCTTTCTAAAAAGGATACTGCAATAGGCTAATAAATAGGACTCGTTGAGCAGCCAGTGTAGGATGTTTTGTATGTCTTTAGGGAGAGGATGTCCCACGCAAGTGTAGACTGTTTCCTCAGTGACCGATCCGAATGCTAGCCAAGTACTTTGAAGTACATTTAAAACTCTTCTCATATCTCCTCCGCTTAAAGTCATAAGTGCTTTTTTACCATCCTCGGTAGCTTTTACTCTAAAACATTTCATTTTTGATTATAAGTTACTATAAAGGTTTGATGTGTATAAGGTGCCTTTAAAATTGTTCCTACTTTTCTTCTGCGATAACATGTTCCAATCTGGGTATAATCTGTTCTGGGTCGAGTGGTCCGAATCTGAATTTCGTACAACGTGACTGCAGTGCCGGAATGATTTTGTACAGATAATTGCAGATGATGCAAAATCGTACGTTATCGGTGTACTTTTCGATTACTGAAATAATATTGAGATTACTTAGATAAATGATCGCATCGATCGAGTAATATAACTTACTCCTCCTGAGGGCATTTTGAGCATCATTCGTCATGGCATCTGCCTCATCCAATATTATTAACTTAAATCCTGAGTTGAACATTGTTCTTGTACTAGCAAAGTTGAGAATAGGTCCTCTCACTATTTGAATACCACGACTGTCTGACGCATTCAGTTCTAAAACCTATATGTAAAACAATGCATTAACTTTTTATAAAGTAACAATATAACATAACAATAATCAAATAATACAGACCATGGAATTAAACTGAGCAGGTTTGTAAAGCTGTCGAGCACAAGCCAATATCGTACTAGTTTTACCAGTTCCAGGAGGTCCGTAAAACAATAAATGTGGCAATTGATCCTCTTTGATGAATTTATTAACTAAAAAGTAAACGTACGTCAATAATAAATTCCATTGATTACTCTTCGTCTAATATCCACTTACTGGTGCTAATAATATCTTCATGAGAAATAAGATCATCAAGTTTGGCAGGCCGGTATTTTTCAACCCTAAAAAACAATTTTCCATTTATCAATTTTTTCTATTACGTAAATACAATTTATATCTGTATATTCACCATGGTAGACTCGTTCCTTTCTTCGAATTTGACAGCATATTTCTTCTGTAAAGTTAATAATTACTGCATTCTAAAACGGTTGTACAAACACCTGTCACTTTGTCCAAATATTTCCATTTAAACGAGATCCGTGTTTTTCAATGCTATGGATGCCAAGCTACTACCTAGCCCAGCCAATAACAATTTTTCTACATTACCTTCTGCGCCAATTGCGATAATGCAATGAAGGACCAGTAGCTTCCATGGAAACGATGGTTTAGTTTCATTCATATACGTAGATTACTCGACTATACGAAGCACTTCGAAAAACGATGTTTTGAAGCTATTAAAGTCGACGATACATATGCAGTACATGTCGTACATGTTTCTAGTCCGTACTTGGGATTGTGATACATATAATAAAAGTTACTGAGGCTCATACATAGATATCAATGATAGAATTATGGCACGTATTGCTCCAAAAGGATACGTTAGAAGCATAAAAAATGTACTGAAGGAACCAACGCACCCATTCAAGAATCTATTAGTGCTGGATTTGGAATGCACGTGTGACAAGGATAAAGAAATTGTGCCCCAAGAAATCATTGAGCTACCCTGCGTAGCTATAAGGATTAAAGATTGGAAAGTTCAAGATGTATTTCATGAGTACATCAAGCCTCGATTTCATCCTACTTTGACTCCCTTCTGCACAGAGCTCACAGGGATTATGCAAGAGACTGTAGACGATCAGAAACACTTTCCTGAGACATTCTTTATGTTTTGTAAATGGTTAACCAAAGGTGGTTTCTTCGAAGAAGGAAATGAAAGTGCCTTTGTCACCTCTGGTGATTGGGATTTAAAAGTAATGTTGCCTAAACAATGTGAACTCGAAGGTATTACTCTTCCCGAGCACTTTACAGGCTGGATCGACTTGAAACGCATATTTGCTACAGCTACTCAATATTATCCTAGAAGTCTGAGACAAATGTTAGAAAAATTAAAGCTTCCCACGCATGGAAGATTACATTCTGGTATAGACGACGTGACAAATATGATTAAAGTAATGGAACAATTAAGCAAATCTTACAAACCTCGATACAACATAACATCTACTTTAAAGTGATACGCAGTCCACCTTAGGAACCAAACAAATAAAAGTTACGTTTTACCCTAAAGAGTTGAGTCCACTTAAATGCCTATTTAATAATGAATTTAAAAAAATTATTTTTATTTATTTAAATAAATACCTAATCTTCTAACCATAGATTGTCGGTAAAATCCAATAAACTACTTTATCATCTCACAAAACTCCACATTACTACCGTTAAATGGTATTACAAAAGGAAATACTAGTTATCACACTAGTTCCTAATTCTTCCGCAAGATGCCACTAGAATCAAGTCAAGTTTTTTCTTCAGTTCCTTGGCTATCCCGAAGGCTGGATGTCCGACTGGCTGAATGGTTGGCTGGCTGGTTGGTTAGGCATCGCAGCATCGGAGAGTGCCGCCATGTTCCCGTGTAGTTGTACTCGCCGCTATTGCCGCTGCTTCACGCTCCCCAAGTACTCACCGTTGCTCTCGTTACCGTCACAAGTGATACGTCTGCATTTACGCGACTCACCTCGTTGCAGTTCAATACACGACTCCCAATAACAAAGCAGTGAATAAAAGCGCGTGTTCTCCTGTCGTCAGAACAGCCGTATTGTTTATGGCGTGATCGCGATCGTTTTCGCGCTGGCCCTCAGGATCTTACAAGTCGATTCGCATCGCGTCCTACTGTCGTTTGCGAGTATGCGTCGTAACGCGACGCCCGTCCACGAGACTCCAGACGAACCTGAGTGTCGTGATTGTGAAAATAAGTGCGTGATCGTGCATAGCAGCGCAGGACGCCGATGAGGACTATTGCTGGAACCGAAGGAGCTATTCCAAGGCCTTCCAAAGTAAGTAGACAGAATGGACCAGTGAGTCCAGATAAAGATAAATCGACCAAACACTTGAAATTTCCATACTAATTCACGTGCCAGGTATGAACCCTACCGGAAGATCGTAAATCGATTTGCTTGCAATCTTAATACAATGACATTTCCTTTAATTGTATCACTTGCTGGGTCGTAGAGTGCACCAAGCGCATCCTCGTTGCACCGACCTGCTCCATCCTTGTTGCTCCTTGATGCTCAGTATATAAATGATCCGGCGACTGTCATCGCAAGAAGCACTCAGATGCAGGCTGTAGCAATAAATTATAGATCTAGAATAAGGATAATGTAATACGAATAATCGTTCGCTCTGATAATAAGATAAGAGGAAGGCGAGTCGAATTTCCAATTGATATCACCTGGAATATCGATGGCGGCACTCGGACTTTCTATGGAAAAAGTGATATGCCACGATTTCTCTTGGAAGAAAGTCAGATACCGATTCTGTCTTCTCTTTCGATCTTTCCGTCTCGCTATTTATATATATATATCTTTGTTTATCCCTTGCTCTCCTCACAATATGCAGCCACCTGATCGACAAAGTCTCAGGATCACCAGTTGGCATTTGATAAATCAAGACGGCCTCCTTGACTCTGTCGCTGATTCTCTTGGTGCTGCCTCCCATCGTATTGCTCTGTCTGTCTTGTGTCTCTATGGTGCGTCACGGTCTGCCAATGGTGCAACAATCTAACACTTGCTGTAACGCAGGTGTGTGCTAATAGCAGAGTTAGCCAGTAGTAATAGCGGTGCTTTCATTCGAGCTGCTTTAACAATACAGTACGAAACCATAACAACGGGCAAGTCGATTGCAGCGTTGTTTCCATAACAAAAAGCATTGCCCGAGGACAGCAAACGATGTTGGGCGATTGAGCAACCTTACCTCCAGGTCAATTGTACTGGACGCACGAAAGGCGCTGAGCAAAAAATTAAATGGCCCCAATAGCCACGCTAATTAACGGTAGAAACTACAAGAGAGTCGAAGCTTACCTTGCGTCAGAGATATACATAGCTGTGTATTTGGGTACACGGAGACGAGGCAGAGTAGTATCCTGGAGCAGGCATTTGACTCTAGGTAAAAGGTAATTCTTAAAACTTTTCAAGGAACTACGAGTAAAACGCGGTGAAGATTCTTGACGTGGGGAAGATCGTATAACTCGAATTGACTGGATGGAATCAGGGGGAAGGGCTGCTATTGCGGTATCGGGTTACCCTGCTCCTCGGGATCGGTTCCAGTCAGCCATGGGGACGATGGGGATCGGCACGCATTCTCGAATGTCCATACACGACAAGAGAGGATAAAACTCGCTGGTAGCTTCTTCGTAGAATTCCGGAGTTTGAACCAGCAAGGAGTTCACGTTGCGGATACTTTGTGAACTTTGTCGTGATTCGCCGCTATTTTCAATCGACGATAAGATACGTAGGTTAGTTTTGTATGCTCTTGGTAAATTTCACTGTACTCTTGGACAATAACCAGAATTATTCATGGCGCAGTTTTAATTGTATATATCGGCATAGCTTCCTTCTATTCTAGAAAACCGGCCGGCTAATTATAGAATTCTCGTAGACGTCCTTCGACCAGACTTGTAAATCACAATTCAATTGTTCCTGCTGGTCGTCGATGGAAATTCACGTATATATATACACATACGTATTCGTTTGACAGGGGTCCTGACCCTTTTATTCCTTCTGTCTAGAGTCACTCCCCCGTTTACCCTGCACCAGGAGGGATTTACATCCGGACGCATCGACGCACTCTCGCGTCCCGACGAGAACTTTCCGGCACCAGTCAACCTAACCTAAACTAACCGAGACGATCGTTAACGGCCGTGTAATTTGTCAGCCGGATGAATATCAAAATTTTCCCATGACCGAAAGATGGTTCACGTTCGAGACGACGTAATGGCGCACCGTTACGACGATTCGATCTTTGTCAACCGTCTTATTCGATCGAAGGTGGACAACACGTTTTCTCATTAACCTTGTCTCTTTCTCTCGTTATTAGATCGTCGAGCTGGAGACTTTTCGAATTTACGAAGGGTACACATTTGCACGACAGATGTTTCGCGAGACGTCGGTTTCTATGCGACGCTTCGGTCCATCGTCGTGCACGTAGGAATGCGTCTGCCATTTTGTTAGGAACTGCGACGAGTCTTCTTTTCTTCGCATTATTTACGCGTGTCTACCATTGAGTACCACGCTAAAAGTAAGTGGAATAAAAATATATACCAGCTGTGTCGTTTACATACGTATTCGGATCAGCACGGCATCCATTGTCTGGAATCAATACGGTTAATTGAATCGATTACGGCGGATGCTCGGGAGTGAAGTGCCCGAGGAGAAGCGTGAGAAGCCAAAGCGTCACTTCGCATCAGCGACATTTAAGGTCAAGAAACGTTTTTACTCGCGCAGCTGCACTCGGGCCGATATACCTGAACGATTTTTATTTTTAGTTGTCCCGATACCAAGTCTCCTCCAGCGGTCATTGTTCCGCTACAATGTTCGGAGAGTCAAGCGAGCGTCCGAGTACGATCGAATCGGCCAGAAGGATTACAGAATCGTTACTTGGCTCTATAGTATCGGGACGCGCGCAGTGCTTCTTGCCATTTCTTGACGGATAAGACGAGACACGTGGTGTATCACGCGTGTTCTTCACTCGTGACTGCAGCGTCTAGCCGAGAGTGAGGATCAGAGTGAAGAGGGCTCGAAGAGATCTGAGGGAGGTTAGAGTAGTAGTAGTAGTAGTAGTAGTAAGTAGTTGTAGTAGTGGGAGTGAGTGAAAGTGCCCGAGTAGAGAGTACTCGAAGCGTAGTGCCGGCAGACGGCCTACGACGACCACCAGGACAAGAGCTCTCCAGGTTTTTATTCTGGCCTGGTTCGTCAGTCAGCCGACGGCGAGGATCTTCCTCGTTGGCGGGTCGATTCCCTGCACGCGCTACGCGCTGAATTTCTAGGCAAAGTAAATGGAACAGAACTAACCTAAAAACGTCATACGAACGAGAGACTCGACCGGTGACTTTTTTTTTCTCCGTATAGTTTGCGGTGGCCGAAGACACTGATGCTGGCTGTTCCTGATGTTGCTCGAGCTGTCGCCGAGATAATTACTAGAGCGTCTCAGGACGTTGAATCAGCCGCTAACTCAGCATTATACCGCTATTATTAGCTCGTCTCTCGTCTGTTCCTCTGGGCCTGACTGTCCGTCCGTTTGCTGCTGCTCCCCTCTGTCCCCGTCCGCTATACAGGCTGGTGGGCTTTGGTTTACGTTACCTGCGTGAGGTTAGGTTCAAACTTAATCTAGAAAGACGTATCTTATTCCTTTGAAACGTACGATCGCTCGGGTTTGACTTTCTCAAGGAATAATCTGTTTTGACGGGCGTTAAACTTGGTCGTTAGTAATGGACGATCGTCGCTCTTGATAATTAATGAGAAACGTTGCTTCTGGGAACGGAAACTGTTGGATCTGTCAAATTTACCTTCTCGCTATTTCACTTTACTAATCGACTAGATTATCGCGCGAGCTCGTAAATCATCGATCACTTCGGTCCGGTCGATGCTTTCGAATTCTTGACTTCTCGACGGGACATCCTCGCCACAAGGAATCCGAGCGTTTACCTCACGGTAGTTTATCCGTGATTCAGAGGGTGCTAACTGGCCCACTGACACACTGGGTAAACATTGCCCGGGCTTAAGGATGTCTAATCGTATCTCTTGGAAGTCCTGTTAGTTAACCAGAATTTACCAACCGCGTTTCGTTCAAAGTTCCTGGCTGCGCGTCGAAGGATGAGTGACCGATTGTTCCTGGGCTTCACTGAATTTGCATTAGACCAAGCGAAGAAAGCAGTGACTGTACCAGAAGGGAGTTTTACTAAATATTTTCAAGATTCCCCGAGTGTACGTCGCGCCGGAACTGCGAAGAGGTGACTCCCGTCGTTCCAAAGGTACGAGACACCCCGAGGACTCGCTCGTATTAAATTTACATGAGGTTGTTGTCGCTCACCGTTCAGGTATGATTGCGTCACGTGTTCTCCTATTCCATAGCAAGCGGCCAGACCTTTCTATCCGCAGGCTCTCTTAATCGTCAGGCGAAATATAATTAGTGTCTGTCTACGGTGTATTTAGGCCACGAGCGAGTTTTCGGCGGTCGGTCGCCGCGTCAGGGAGCGGAGCGTGAGAAGGTCGCGAGTAGGGAGGCTCGCTCGAAGGTGGCTACGATCACGGCGCGAGCAAGATCAGCCAAGGCTCGTCTCACGGGAGAGTTCGTAGAAGGAAGAAACTTTAATGCTCGTCCTTGGGCACCCGTTACATTAGCCAGTCTGGCAGGTAAGCGTACCTTATGGACAATGAGACTCGCGCAATGGCGGCGGCCACTGCCACGAGAACGAACGACCACCGAAATCGATGAGTATCGACTGTGACGTATATGACAACGTTCAGCCACAATTGGGGCTTTGTCCGTACGTCACGTAACACTTAGGCTTGCATGACTTCACACAGTCGGCAGGCTGACTCAACTTATCCTGGTTGCGTAACCTCAGACTTTTCAGCAACCCTCGTCTGCGTGATGACCAGGTGGGTGGACGGGTGGAGTCTGGATAAGTGGACGTAGGTGCATCCGAACGGCGTCTTGCCGATCTCAGTGCTTGGTCGCGGGATGAGTTCAGGATTGTACGACATGGTCCGATCCACGTATCAAGATCTTCGTACGGGATCACGTAATTTAATTGGCTTCGGATCGAAGGTTCAATCCGTATCGTGGACTCGGAGAAGAGGAACCCCTTCCTCGAGTTACCGTCGGAGTGACATTGAGCGTGCGTGAAGATTTGTGCCAGAGATTATTCGCCGATCGTGAACGATCCTTTCGATTGTTTCTCTCGCCTTCCTTGTTGCGCAATCGTCGTGAACCGCCGTGGCAGCAACTGGCACATAGGTGCCCGAAGCCAGTGCTAATGGAATCGTGTACCAGTCGGATCGGACGATCCTCTTGTCTGACGGACTTTCTATATCGGAGCTACTGAAACTCTGTGAAATACCGAAAGGAGCTGGCGGAATAGCGGAGCGTCGCATTCCGCGGGCGCGTTTACGCTCCAGGAAATGCAGACTCTGCCACCGCTCCAATTTAGCCGGCTGCATGGTCGTTGACCCGAGTCAAATAAATTTTACCCGGTACGCCACTACTGAATCCGCTTGGCTCGCGTCCCTCGCTCGAGTGCCTAGAGGCGTTTTAGGTATCTCGGAAGATTCCATGGATTCTCCCTCACATCCTCCGTCGCTCGATGACCGATGGGCCTGATCGATCTCGTCCATTTGGATGAACGTGGAATTTCGCAATTCTAAAAAGATAAGAGGAGCAACTACCATTTCTCCTGGTTCTATCGTCACGCTCTCTTTTCTTCGTCCATCCCTCGTGCTTCCTCCGCCTCGTCATTCCGTCCGTCGACCGTTTGCCGTTTAGCCGCGTCATCTCGCCCGCGGAGTGTCTCGTGAAAATACGACTTTGAGCTTCCCGAAATATGACAGTCAGTGAATATCAGCACGACATTTCGTAAGAGGTTAACGAGACCAGCACTCGATTGGCTGAGAAGACGTCGACGGTACGTTAGACTAAGTTGACGATCGTCTGCTTGGAAATTAATAAAACACATTTTTTACGTCCAGCTACATTACCGACCGAAGTATCTATCTGTTATCTTATTTTATAGGTGGAGAAGCAATGGCGGACGACCGTACCACTCCGCAGGGGATCGTCGCATCCGTGCACGCGGTGAGTTAATATTTTTCATTAATTCCTCATCCGTCCAAACACCCTACGTGCGTGCGTGGGTGCGCGTCGGGTTGCCCGCCTGCAGGCGCTTTCACATAACTTTATGTGATAGGGTTGCGCGTCGAGCCGCATCGAGGCGCATCGATCGCCTAGTCGGCCGGCTGCATCGCGAACGTAGTAAAAGGTAGAACGTGAACGTAGCCACGAGTTTAACACTGCCAGTAGCACCTGGGTACCTTGAGCGCATTGCCAGCAGGTTTTCATGTCGATGGTCACGGCGCCCCTGAATACACAGCCCGGTAATTCAGGGTGCCCGTTGGCTATACCTGTAAAATGTATAAACGTCCTTGACTGGTCGTCAGAGTCTAAAAATTCAGGAAGTTCGTCAAAGATGGCCATTCGGTCATTCGTAATAGCCTGCAAGTCGACCTTGGCTCTGTCGCAGATTATTTTTTACATTTATATTTTCAGACCGCCACGTGTTACCGTCTCGGGTGCATTTCGACTCTTAGCGAAAAACATAGAGACCGACCCGTAAGACAAATTCACTTTGAGACTCCCGGCCCTCAGAATTTACATTGCGATTCTTATCCAATACCAGAATATATATGCAAGGGTGAGCTCTGGACGACCGACGGACGACCGCGTGAGTCACCCGACGGAATCACCGTGTCACACTGAATCACCCTTCGACGAGTAGGCAGCTTTGAAAATGTAGACTGTAAAGCATTCAGGCTAGTGGCCTGTGCGGTGTGTGGGTGCGTGGGTGAGCGGGTGAGCGCGTCAGATCCCTCAAGAGGCTAGAATTATGTATGGAGGGTTGCAAGTTCACGTGTATACGTATCGCGTTGCTTTAGCATACACACACGTATATATGTATATACCTACCACGTGTTACGGTTTACAAGGGTGCAGTGTGCAGGGTGAGGACAGACCCCAGCGACACTCTGTCGCCACACGGAAGAGGTAACAAGGGTAGTTTAAGGCTGGTTTGGTGTTTCCGTAGGAGGAGCCGCGTAAGAATAGACCCGAAGTCACAGCAGACGCCTCTGGTAAGGAAACAAGCGAAACATCTCCGACTTTTAAAATCCTCCGTACACGCGATTCTCCTTAACATCGTTTAATATTTTCATGGCTATTCGTGCCGCTCTGGTTAAAGTCCTACAGAGTGTATAAGAGTCGGTTCTAATGCTGCATAGTGATTTTCGACAAAGCTATTACGCAACTCCTGGGCACACGACTCGACTGCGAGTCATTAACGAGCCACGAAATTTCCTCGTAACGTTATTTCGAGCCCTCAACTTTTTTCCTGGTGGCTCGATGCCCGACGAAAAATCCGGCGAACCTCACCCGGGGCTCTCTTAGCTTTCCTCCCGTGCGCATGGCTTCCTCCGCTTCCGCTGGCTAGCTCGTCCGATCGTCCATCGCTCTCTTCGTACCTGCCCGATGAACACGTCGGCTGAGAAAACGCGTCCGACGCGGCTGAGGCAGGATGTAAACATTGGTAAAGTGATACTTTGGAGTAACGCCAGTGGCGCCATCTCGTTCTTACCAGCCGTACATAAGAACGTCGAGGAAACTGTGAAGTCATCGCGAAATTAGGTAGCTGGCTGTACGGAGCTTCTGGATTGTTCGAAAGACACGTAAAGACCATCGGAATGGACATGGCAGTATTTTCCCTTCATCATCGCGTTCATCCCCCCCTGGGTGAATGACCTGTCTACGTGGAACGAACCCGCCACCAACCCCTACTGCTTTACTCCCCGGTACTCATCCGTCCTATTCACCCCATATAAACCGATTCACCCTTATTCACTGATCCCCCCCCCCCCCCGCACTGGCACCGTAGGCCCCTCTCGAGCAATGAACTTTTCCACGCTTTTTATACGGATGAAAAGTCTCTTCGCCGATCTCGTTCACACCGGTGATTTTACGCTTCTCCTCTTGGTCCACTTCCTGTGACGATCGCGTCAACCTGTGTCTTTCAGCAGTTGCGTACCGATACTATACCAACAAGTGCGTTTGGGGGTCACGTGGTCCAGAGGATCCTGAATGCTTTGTTCATCCACTCGTGAGCCAGGGCTACTCCAAGGGTATCCTGTATCCAAGGTAGTCCCGTCTTCGTTGAAGGAACACTAGAAAGTTATTTTTTTTATTCGTCATACACATCCTCACGGACATCCCTTAGGGCCAAGTAAGTTGAATACGTACTTGGGTCTGACGCACAGGGGATAATTTTGAGACAGGGAGGCAACCGTAGCAAGGGGTGTGTTCCCGACGCTCCTCGTCGCCGCGTTACGCCCTTGCGCTTTATCGCTTTGCCAATACACGGTAGATCGGTAGCGGAGTGTAGAAAAAAGAAATTCAGTTTATACTATTACTTAGAGTTGAACGATAAAAAATTCCTTGGCTCCGTTACAAGCGTATATGGACATCGTTGAGATTCTTGATGCGCGCCCCGTGGCGTCCGATGGTACTAAAGATAATTCGGCCAAGCGCTTCTTTTTCCGCGTTAGTCGTCACGCGCGCCGGGTGGTCCTGGGAGGTTCGTAAATACCGGCCAATAGAGAAGACCACCAGGAACAGATTAGTTAGGGGTGGGTGAGGCTGAAAGTAAAAAAAGAAAAAGTTTTATTTTTTCAATAAACTCCCATAGGGCACGGGTTTAAATGCCGAAGAAACCTTGGATTCAAATAAACCGCCAGAAATAGGGCGGGATTGTTTGTTATCAGTGGTGATAGTGAAAATCGAGGATTCACGATAATCAATCGCCAATCCCTGAACCCTTGGACTACCGAACGGATACGATCGGCCGATTCTCGATTAACCATGGTCGAGATATGTCTCGAGGATCGAGATCGTGCCAAAGGCAGCCAGTCGATAAGTAAATTGGCAAGGTTAAGTGGTCTGTCTGGAATAATGACTTGACGTCACTCAACTCGCGTTCTTTTATGCATGTAAATCGCAAAGCGTAATTTTAATATTTATATTTTACGACGGGCTCAAATTTTTATCATTATCGATAACCGTAACGCAATTAGTTCTCATTACTTCCGTCATATGTAGACCGCAGCGCCACCAGATATTCAACGGTCACTCATTCGTATTCCGTTTCACTACCTATAAAATTTCTTCACGAACCTTTATACGCTTCCTGGTAATACTCTTTCGGTCCATTCCGCACCTCCTATCTGTGACGCAAGTCCGAGCCACTCGGAAGCTTCAGCTGGTACGTCCGACAGTTTAGATATCTAGAACTGAAGCAGTGCCTGATTTATGATTGGTTAGTGCCCGCGTTGTGTGTAAGCTCCCTTTGAAAATCTCAAAAGCAACAGCCAACCGACCAACCAGTCAACCCGGTACTGTCAGCCAAGCAAGATCATCTCTAGTTATTTAGGTAGCAGAACCTCGAGTACCTGATTATTCCTCCGGTTCATCCTGTTACTCGTTTACGATCATGCGAGAAAGAGAGAGCAAGAAGATCGATATCATACAGTACGATCGACCGGTTTTAACATTCCCGCCGTCAAACTTTCGATTTCGGTCATATCCTCTCCTCGTTCGTACGATCGGTTTGAAAAAAAAAACACTTGAAATAATTTTACCCCAGGTGAAAATACTCCGGATCGTCGGACCCCTTCCCGTCTATTAGCATCAGCTAACTTTGTTTACTTATTGACATCGCTGCGCGTTATTTCTACGCTATTTGACTTTACGTTTCATCAACCGTACACACTGTCATCCTCACTGAGTCATCGTTATACCATCATACAATTTTATACGTGTTGGACAGTCCGATGCTCTGTGATGAATTGATGATTCTACCGTGCATATTATGTCCTGGTATAGCATTGGCGTGGCAATGAAAATTTTCATTTTTAATTCCTCCTACCGGTTCATCCGTATTTGAGGGCACAGGTGCGATTCAGCCGATTTACATGGGAAAAGGTAGGTACGTCGGGCATGAGGTTAGGTGACTGGTAGTGGCAATCCGAGTGGGGGTGTTGAACGACGCTGGTCCTCTCTATCACGTACGTCAGTATCGCGACGCCTACCGTGCCAGCCGAGCGAAGGAGCGCCGCGACGCTCTCTTTTTCAATCTCTCTTCCTTGTATCGTCCCACGTTTCACGATTACTTGGTCGGTGTAGATGATTTTTTTTTATCTCACTCTCCCTCCTTGCTCCCTTCGTCCGGTGATTTATCTCCTGGACTTGACCCAAATATATCGGATCGGTGCATCCAAGTGAGACTCGTCGCAGTGTCTATTGACTTCGAATTTTCGTTGTCCTTCCTCTTGGATCTGTTTTTTTTTTTTAATACGTTTTTCGTATTCGTCCTCGTCCGACTGTCAAGTGCGTACTGTTGATACTCCTTGTGTGACATTTAAACTTTGTGCCGCTGTGACGTCATCTCTATTTTTTTTAATGGTGACAATTTCGTGGATTACCTCTGCGAGGCTACCTGCACGTCGTCATCCGTCGAGTCGAGTTCGCCTGTTCGATTCCTCCTGCGCGTCCAACTTCATTTCAAATAGGTGAGTCGAGCCGGATTGACGTATTTATATTTGAAAAAGCAAGATCGTAGCGAATAATCCTAAGGTTTATCGTTGAAAATTATTTTTTATGAGATTTAGGTAAGCAAATATTTTTCATTCACCCGTCATAGAATTATCGTACAGATTTTTGTTGTGTGCAGTCTTTACGTAAGCACGTTCTTGACGGAATTACATAACGCGCAAAAGTTCATTAGCACGAAATCGTGTAATTGCTAATTTATTAAAATAACTTTGATCTCCCCGACCCTCGTCAGACTCTTATCTAATTTTAACTGTATTACCGAATCCATAATTCTTTAAGCTCTCGAGTCAACCAAGGTCGAAGGTATTCGCTGTCAGCAGCATCAGGTCAGGACATGCACCAGCCATAGGAGTACTTACCACCTACCGGGTACACTCCGGAGTAAAAGATTTATTTCTCGAATAAGATTTCAAGCAGTCGCCCAGAGTTTTGAATCTTTTCACAATTAACTGGAGACAATTGCGTAACGACTGTCTTGCTTACCGAATTGAAACGACGTTCCACGCCGATAAGAACGATCCACGATAAAACGCTGTCACGTCATTGGCAGGTGTACTTCTCGAGATTGTATGCACTCGTCGGTAAGGCTCACCGTGTATCGTAGGATCGATAGATCATTTTCAAGAAAAACATCGAATCTCTGTCCAGAGCAGTCTGTCCGTTCAGTCGCGTATTTTACGGGCGTCTTTTGGTCGAACGAAAAGTCATCGTCGGCAACTCGGGAGAAATGCTGGACGTCGAAACTGTCCCCGTTGAGGTTTGAACGACTAACGTTATAATTATTAGTACATCGAGGCCAGGAAGCTTGATAATGAGATATCTGTTCGCTAAATTTAATCGAACATATGGGTTGTATAAGCATATTTACCAAGAGAGTATCAAGGCTGTGCGTTAGATTAGATTCAAAGCGTGGCGTCCGTTAATGAAACCGAAGAGGAAGGAAGGAGGAGGCTGCGATGAACGTACGAGACTCTGAATACAAATCTGATGTGGGACTTGCGTCATGGAACTCTCATAACGGCCAATCTTGTCTCCTACCCTAATGGAACATTTGTGCGCGTGTGTGCGTGTATATATCTCACTCTCTCGGATCATCCTTTGACTTTTATCCGTTAAGACTTTACGCTCTACTCGTTAGCATTGCCCGAATCGTCATGGTACCCTGTTACCTGGCTTTAGCCATCTAGACTTCAAGCTCTGGCTGGCTAGCTTGGTTACCTACCTACCTACCTACCTACCTACGTGGGGGGTATCGATCTCTTGCGGGCTGACCCACTTATTCTCTCCTAGAATCCTAGCGCCCGCAACTCGAAGCCTTTTTGCTTCCTGAGTTTGCGAGGAAGTCGGTTGCCTCGATTAAAAAGAGTGGGGGAGAGAGTGCGTGCTGTCCAAGGAGATTCTGACTCGGCCCGCTATAAGTTTGAGGAGTAAGCCATTCGATCCCGGAAATGTGATCAGGATACGAGGAGGTTCGTCCTGGCGATGAAAGACCAGGCTCTAGGCTTCGTACGTATCAGGATTGTTTGGCTGTCGCGACGTGATTCGTGCGTGACGACTGGTTACCTGGTTCTAACGGAATGCACGAAATCACCGTAAATATTATGCGAATCCCGATGTCGTCGCGCTCCGGTTATGACGTTGCCGTTTACGCCTCCAGTCGGTACGTAGCTCGTATGCATGCACGTTCCGAGGAATCGTAGTGGCATCCGAGCGCGTCGAAACTTTATCCTCTTTTCCGTAGAACAATGCGAAAAATAATAATGGGACTACCGTGTGCTTTATCCACGCGTCGCTATGCGTGACGAGCACGACACAATGGGCCGAATGAAATGTAGACGCGGGGGACTTATATATGTATATGTATGTATACATAGGGAGGAACTTTACCTTCGGAAGGAGTCGCGGTTGCTTGGTAAAATGTCGTTGCTGGTTATACGCACAGCTATGGTTATGCCGTAAATGACGGCAGTGGCAGCTGCTGTCATCGTAAAGCCAGGAAGCACAGGTGACTCTCCACCGGACGACGAGTTTCCTATTATGTGAGCTCGCATGAAAATCCACGACTTTTGAATGGCATCGAGAACTTATTGCTTATAGGTTATGTGGTACGGTATATCGTTATACATGCGGTAGATACGGGGGACCCGATTTATATTAAGTGTAGACGCGGTCGACACGCCTCAACCTAACCTTTCTCGACTTCCGTGTGCAGGAAAAGCATTAACGTTATGGCAGCAGCGCAGAGACAGTCAGGTATAGTAAGAATTGAGTGTGGCGCATTGGGCCGCGAATTGCCGAGGGTCATCCGAGAGGGGAAACTAGGCGACGCCTTCTGTATATTCAATCGGGTAACGAGTGCGCGGCTTAAAGGTTTCACCGTGTTAAAGTTCACGTCGAGTTCGAGCATTATGTTCCGTGCGTCGATACACGTATACCTACTGTTGTGTCTTGCTGCCTGGTACGTAAACTCAAATGCCAGACGAATCACGCGAACCTCAAGGAACTTTCCGGTCCACCCGTTCTCACGCACAAAATATTACTAGGTTAGGTCGCGGTAATCCAGTGCACTCTGGGTAGTCGACTCGATCGTTTCCTTACCGGGTTTCGAGCGCTCGGAGCGATGCACTTCGGGTAGGCGTTGCTTATTCAAAAGTTTAACGGACGCCGCGATACCTTTCGATAGATCCTATGCCGTTGTTATCGATTTTCAATTCCTCGCGCGATACTATACGTACGTGCCTGCCTGAAAAGTAAGACGAGTTTAAAGGATAATACACGTCAAGGGTAGCGACCCGCTGAAATGGCGTCCCTACGCACGTACGACACACTCCCGTAGACGGCGCTCACGGCGCGCGTGCTGAGGATGCTAACCGCCTAGCTGCCCAATTCCATAATAATGTTTTGCCACGTACGAAACCGTAAGCGACCTCCTCCGCCTCAAGTATGAAATGCGGTTAATTTCCATGAAGAATTGATACAAGTTCTTACCAACTTACCAACTGACTAACTGACTTACGTAGCGAATTTTAACGATCAACCCGCTGACAATATGGCGGACTTTGATATCGCGTGAACGGGACTCTGGACAGTCCCATTCGCTTCTGTACATAACTTCTGTGTCTTAAAGGACTTTCACACGCGTTTCGTGTCGGCATTTATTATTAGTCTAATTGATACCGCACGATCTCGTAAGATCAGATGTGACGTGGCTTCTCGCAATTCCATGCGAACCGCTCGCGCGTAACGCAAGTGCATTTTAAAACAGAAAAATAATAACGACTTCTTATATTTTATACATCGACAGCGCCACTCAACGTTCTGGCGCCAACCAATGGACACTCTAATCGCGTTAATCGTTAACGTCGCATCAACAAACTGTTCCCTGCTGCTGCTCCTCGTAGTAAGGTAAATACATACCTCCTCGCACGGATATACATATAGACTCCGCGTTAAACGTCAAAGATAACCTCCGGTAACGATCGATCTGAATCCGTACGATGTTTGCCGGGGCTGTTACGATTAATATAAATTTCCGCGTTCCCATGGGAGGTACGCCTTTAAAGAATGACGTCCCACCTCTCCCGCGTCATTGGAGACGCCTCTAGACGCTTTCTGTATACGTACGTATCTCACGATCGGACGATTGCCCCGGGCTCTCTTTATTTCTTTCTCCGAAGAACAACTTCCTCACCCACTGGCTTGTCCAGCCTTGACTCGTACTCTCGTAATGCTCTGCCTCGACTACACACGAGACTCTCGCTCTGTCTAATGACACTTTAATTAAGACGAATCACACCGAATTCCTTTTTGCGCTGCGGACGCTACTATGCGCGCTGCCTTCGCCGCCATTACTATGTAGTAACCGTCCAGGTCTGCTAGGCTTCCCTGGTACTCGAGACTGTTTTAAGTATGTTGGATTATATTTACGTAGACCTTTTCGTATCCGTGCAGTCACGTACAGACAGTTATTTTTTGCTCCGGTTTTTTTTTTCATGACCGTGTATATACAGTGTTTACGAGTTTTGTTCACATCGGAACAGCCACGATATCCCAGTGATATGTTTATCAATAGGTTTAACTCCGGGGGAAAGTCGGGCTCCTCTTTTGACGCAATAAATACGTATACGCGAGTCTGGATTAGATAACGCGGAAAACCACATGGCACACTGGCAAACCACCGCTTGCGGTTATGACCCACTCAGATTTCCGATTCAAATCCCGCTTGCTCGATACACACCTTCAGACATTGTACGACCGAAGTCAATTGCGCGTCGGTCGATATTTGATACATATTTTTGATATTTAATTTTTATATATATTTGTCCCTTTTTTTTAACAAGTAAATACCGGAGTCTGAATGTTTTAATTTACTTTGGAACTTAATTCCGAAGGTAACTTGACTCCGGTGGTATCTCGAAAAACCGTTTGACAGTTCCCTGCGCGATATATGCGTGTACACATGTTTTCTCGATATGTATATACCCAGTTTTTTTGTCTATTGAAACTTATTTACTCGGAACAGTAGTTTGTCAACGAGTAATATATAAGTTTTTGAAATACCTAACTTAACTAATGTAAACGTTAGCAGGATTTATTTCGAATTCGTAGCTCGTGCTATTTCACCTTTTGGATGTTTGCCACCTTCCTCCTCTCTCTCTCTCTCTTTCTTTTTTTTTTTAATATCTCTCCCTATCCATCCATCTCTCTCGCTCAGTCTCCTCATTCTCCCGTGTCACGCCCACGCGACCCACAACGAATTCTTGGCAGCAGTCGAGATCGTCTTTCGATCTTTTACCGAAAAATCGTGAAATTAACGTCGAGCGCCGTGACGGCAGTCAACGAGCACGTCTCTGCCGTCTGCTCCCTTGCGATATCACGTATCACGACAAACGTCGCTAATTAATTTGTCCAGGCTAAATGTACTTTCTCATGCAGATATATACACCACGTGGATTCTTATGCAGTTTACTGCGGAGGTCGGCAGCTGCCAGGCATATATATATATATAGTCAGTGCTAACAGAGAATCCCTTTGACGAATATCATTGCGAGCGACTGCTAATCACACGCATTCACATTATTACGCTGACTTTCGACACGGAGTGTACATAGGTCATCCAGTGAATGGGTCTTCAAGGACTTTCGTTAGTCCTTCGTGTACCTTTCTGCACGTGTCTCTCTCTTGTTCCTACTTACGTACCGTCTGTCCGTCTCTCTTTCTCTCGTAGAATAACAACGTTGGAGAAAATAAAAAAAAAGGGATCAGACGCAAACATCGATTCTTCTTTGCCCAGATTATCCCTCCACGTAGATTTGCCGAGTTGATACGACGTGGCGCAACATCCCTTGTAAACATTGTTCGGACATTGATTGAAAACAGGCCTTTACGGTCTTTCCCTGCGCAACGTTAACCCAAGGTGATCGATGCATCCTCTATTATTAGCTATTCGTATTCGTAAGTCTTGGGTACCTCTTGCTCGAGGCTGCGTAACCGGGGTAATTACGTGTTCACTGTGAGACTCGCTCGTGTTGGAACTGAGACACGGTAGCTTTGAATGTTGACCTTGAGAAAATAAGGGATAACGAAGCAGCGAGGATGTTCAAGGCTGGACGATAAGGAGAATCTTTACTGTGTACTACACGTCCGAGGAAGTTTTCATCGAGGCGATTACGTGCAGACTGAATAATTCCAAAACAAATATTTAACGCGTAGAGTCTTCTTACGTTTTCGAGTTGGTGTCTGTGTCTACATATATATAGTATATAAGCTAGATCCACGGAATCTACGTTATTATAGACGTAGACGACGATTTTGTGATTGGATTTTCCATCGGGAATTTTTTCATTGTTTTAATTGTCCTCTGTCGGTCTCTCGGTACGGACGCATCGTGACCGATCGGGCCTGCATTTGAATTGACGGCCCGATTAACGCTGCTGGAATGCAACGATTAAAAACAAAGCCGATTACATCGAACGTCGGCCTTTGGAAATTCTCCCGCGACTTACCCGACGTCATTCGACTGCCTTTTAACCATCGTAACGACGAGCGTGATTGGCATTAATTATTTTACGATTCTGCGCGTCAATTTCAAACGAAAAAGTACTTGGCATATATCTCTCTCTCTCACACATACACACACACTCACTTCCTCGGCCTCTCATTGTCACGAGCGTTCACGCGATTTATTCGAATCGTCAGCAGGCGCATTCGCATCTTTCGCGACTTCCTGTGCATTTTGGGTAGGCTTCTTTCAATTCCGTTTACGCAGTCTACACGACCATCGCTTATAGGAACACTCGCAGACACTCACCGCCACTTGGCAATGTCGGATATTCTCGCGTTTCTAAATATAAATCTCCGATGTAAAATGCATATATACATATATACATATATTCATGTAATACATGCCAGCAAAGCCGGTTGAGCCTGTTGGCGAAGATCCCGTAGGCAACCAGATTTCCCATTTACTCACGTTCTCTTACTCGGCATCGTCCACAACCCTTTAGACTCAAGCACCAGGTGTACCTTTAACGAGAACATCCATTATTAACAGTTCCGACGAGTAGCCTGAATAAATACAATTGAATGTCAACCATCTATAACGAACCTTACGTCTTACCCTTTAACCTCTTACAGATCTCTAGGTTTGAGTGTCTCAAGTTGGTAGTAGACTCTATTGGGACACATTTTACCTACAGAGGTCTGTAAGGGTGAAGATTTCGGCAAGTTCAAGATGTATCTAGGACAATGTCAGATCAGAGCGAAATGCCTGTACGGCATAACGGTAACCCCTGCGTCAGCTTTCAACACGTTAATAGCGGATTGTGACTAGATTGACACGGCCAGCACCCAACGAGGGTTGACCTAGCCAATCAAGCGTGCAATTAAGGCCATTTTAGACGATACGATTCCAGTGGGTCTAACCTGCCGTCATCCGCTAGGAAATCCTGACGATTATCGAGAGCAATGACGACCTTCGTCTATTATAACGTTAGGTTATGTTTGGATTTAAAGGAATTTGTTCTCTATGCTTCACAGTTAGGACACGCCTCGCCACCGCCACCGGCACCCTCGTCAGCTGGCACGAAAGAGGGCTCTCCGCCACGGGGACCCAGGACGCTTCTTCTGCGACGCAGCGAAAATGGCTTTGGATTTACCTTACGCCATTTCATCGTCTATCCGCCCGAGTCCTGTTGCGTAAGTGTCTGTTGAATTACTTTGCTCGTGGTTCGGGCTAACGTCGAAGGGAAATGTTACGGCTGTCCTCGGTCTAGTGCGCTTGAGGTTATGTTGGGGGGCTCCGGCGTACGGACGCCATTTGTTCTTTGCGCTTCCATTTTAAATATGACGACGGTTTATTTAGTTCGAACGTAAATCGGTTTGATTTTGGGGTCTGTTTATGCGTTGAGTATGCCTGATGAAATCAGAGCGACGTGAATTTTCGTTAAATTGCGTCGACTGGGTAAAGAATGCATTCTCCTTTTTGAACAGATGTTGCCGGGACACGAGCGGACGAGAATCGACGAGCCGATGGACACGATCTTCGTGAAACAGGTGCGAGCGAAGTCGCCGGCAGCGGAAGCGGGTTTACGGACCGGAGATCGAGTTGTATCTGTGGACGGGGCGCCGACGCGTGGCGAGCAATACGCCAGCGTCGTGCAACGTATTCAGCAGGCGGGCCCTTGGCTACGTTTGCTGGTTGTATCCAAGGAGGACGATATTTTGCAGAGGGTAAGGTTTAGGGGCGAACAGGGGGGGGGTTCTTATTTCTGTTTTTTTTTTATAATTGTTTTTCTGGTACAGTACTTTGGTGACACGGCCCACAACCCCGAGACGAATCAACGACCGCGACTACGTTCACCGGAGAGGACGTCGCAGAAGCAGCGTCGATCGAGCAGTATGATCCCAGGGCCGTCTCCTCGAAGTAGACAGTCCTGGGTGTGTTCGCCCTCTGGTTCTGAGAATCAGGTTACCGGTACGGAAAGTTACAAGCAACGCGAAGACGTTTACAAGGATCCTAAGATGATCGTGTCCTCACAACGGAGACCACTGGAAACTCACAATCAAGACAGCGCGACGCTCTACGAAAGAGCGGAAAGAAATCAGCAACGACGACAGCAGAAGGATCTACTGAACGCGACGCCCCAGCCGTACAGACCTCCACCGGACACCAGGTTCGATCTTTACGACAGAACGCGACCCGAATCCATCTACTCTCGACCTAGTACGGAGCAGATCTACGACAAGATCAAGGATCCGATCTACGAACGAGTAAAACCTGACAGTAGTAACTTTGGAAAGTCCTTAGATCGCTATCCGATGTCTAGGGCGGAACCTCAGGTTCCAATTTATCGACCTGGGAGAAGGATCGTTGCTAGACGCGCTAGCGAAGGTAGCGGGATCGTTACCGACATCGATATTTCCGGTCCCTTTGGTAGCGTCGATGCACTCAAGCAATCCAGCAATCCTGGATCACGGCTCAGTATGGATTCTTCTCCTGCCAGCAAGGAGAGTCTCTCTTCTTACGACTCGAACTCCACGCTCACCGGAAACGAATGCTCCGATGATTCTGTCATTATGACCAGGCTGCGCAAGAGTTTCGAACAGAAGGAGGAATTCCTGAGGAGACCGAGTCATCCGATTGGATGGTTATCGCCCGAAGAAGCCACTAGGTCGACGGCACACGTGCAGCCTCTGATACAACGTGAATTTTATGCGAGACCTCAGAAATTACAGAGACAGGTTTGGCCACCCAACGAACAGCAACAGCAGCAGCAGCAGCATTCAGCAACTTTGCCTAGACAACAGTCACCAAGTAGAAACTCGATGGAACGCGCAAGTAAATCCGGCGGGAAGCCGTCGAATCAAAACGTACAAAGAGTAAAAACTGATATGGACTCTGAATCGGAGTACAGTAGCAACAGGAGCAATCCTAATGAACCTCCTCCGAGTGCTGAAGAAATTCAGGCAGTTCGTGATCATTTCTATTCCTCTCTCTACGACTGCAATGGACAATTCGTAAAGGAAAATCACTTCAAGTTTGGCTCCAATACTCCACAGTTTCGTCCCGCGAACAACGCACCGCAGAGGAACTCGACCTCGAACAAGGCCTTCGTGACGACTTTGTCGCGCATACATGAGAACGTGACCACGGGTCAGCACAACCAGGACCAGCATCATCAATCGCAGCAGGGTCAAGATCTCAGGAATGGTACGGCATCCTTACCTTCGTCGCCTGGACCGGATAAGAAGAGCGGGGAGAAATTCCCGGTACCTCCACAAGGACTGCAGATCGTTTCACGTCGCGCTAAGCAATTCGAATCCGGACGACTTCTGAGCGACGATGACGAGCCTACCAGTGACAGGACGAGCCTCTACAAGAGCGAACTCTCCAGGTTGTCAAGTAAACGGAGCGTTCCTAACGTCGCTGTCCGAAAAAGGGAATTTGAGTCTAAGGCTGAGTGTCAGGAACCCAGGCGAATAGCCAATCATCGAGAGAGCAAGTCACTTGACGCTGGTGAGTGTCAACGCAGTAATTAGTACTTGATGACGCGACATCTTCCTTTACTCTTGTATCTTTCATTCTCTTCTACTTGTTATCTTTGTTATCACCCTCCTTTCCGGCCCTCTCGTACCTCACTAGATCCCTCAAAACGAGATGTGTCCGCGTCTACCAATCTCACAGTCTTGTTCCAGCATCTGCTAGATATTACAATAATATTGTTATCCAGATAGGGGATTATCTGGGAACAGAATCATTCCCATAGGCAGCAAGTACATCCATTGCGAACCTCCAGCTGGCTATAGGGAAGTCAAAGGTAGAGATTGCTCCTGAAAACTGTATCCTCGATGTGGCTCTCAGTGTACAACGTTGTGTATAATCCTCTCGCGGGTTTCTCATCTGCAATGATATATTACTATCACCATCATGAATGAGATGAACAAGATACTTTGGTCCAGCATGCATGTAACATCCTCGGATAAGGAACCCGTCCTGAGGAATTCATAGTTGGTGTCCATTGTGCTAACTCGTTCTTGTTCTCCACGTTACCAAGAGATTCAACCTTTTTAAGACAAAGGTTACTCGACGAAGCAATCCATCCCTACGTCCCCTATTGACCCGACCTTCTTATCTCATCCTCATCAAACAGATAATTTCCATTCTGCGAATGTAGCTGTTGTCTTTGTATGATCTACGTGAAAACGAAAGCTGTACATCTAGCCTTGATCGCCATGCAATCAGCTAAATTCATCATCAAGCTGTTAATCCTATTGAAATTTATTTAGAAATTCCGACAATGGAAACGGAGCCAGTCCGTCTAAGGGCACGGAGCAATAGTGCAGAGTCTTGGGAGGCAGTGAACGGATCTTCTAGAAGGAACGCCAGACATACCTGGCAAACTGAACAGGATGACTCCGAGAGTAAACGTAACAAGGCCAAAAGACAGGACAGCTACTTACAGGCTGTCAGGACTCAGCTCGGTTAGTTTTGAAGGATACCCAATTCAATTTCTTAATTATTCATTAATTAGCTGACATGGTCAATAGTAATTGTGTAGTGATTAGAATCTGCATCATTAGTATCCGAAAGCACGATTATCATCACTGTACTATCTAGTATCTCAGGCTTCTATCGCGTACTGGATATTTGCGGTCTTTGCTTCCTGGTGCCAACGACTACGTATAGCTTGCTTTGTTCTTTTTCACTCTGATTGGTACCGGACAGAACGGGAGCCACAGTGTCTACGTCAACAGGATGCGATTGACAAATCAATGGAAGATGAACCCAACGCACCTCTCTTTCCCACAACGTTATACGAGATCGAGGCTAATGTGGATTCGTCTTTATCTGCCATGGGTCCTATGCCTCACGTGAGAGTCACTCCTCCCAATTGTGTTCCCTACACTCCTCCGTCTTCACCTGTTTTTGATCCTGGATCCTCGACAAGTAGAGAAGGTCCATCGTCACAGCATCATCACTATGACTGCACGGCACTACCCGATGTGGAAACACCTGAAGATAGTGATGAACTTCTAGGTTAGATTCTTGTAGAATTTTTTTTTTCACGTTGCATGACTTCCGGCTTTCTGGCTATACTTCCTGATACTCGTTACGCCTTCCGTATCGCTTTGCTGTATCCGTTGCTATCTGCTGCTTTGTGTATCTGTTGGCATTTTCTAACGAGTCTGCTGACGTGGACAGTGCGCTTGTGTGTCGCCATGTGTGCTAACGCCAGCCGTCTTCGCTTCTTACAGCTCCTGCGAGTTCCTCGGCCAGCAACGGCGTCGTCCTGAGACGTCAGAAGAATGCACAGATCAGTGAGTAGAATCGCCTAGCAAGTGACACTCCTCGCGCCATCAGCATTGCTACCAGAAACCTATTCGATATTAGCTTACTTAGATGTTTTTTTTGTTTTTTTTTCATAATACATAATTCAATCCTGTTTATAGCTTCAATATCATTGATCTGATCCTTTCAGGCGACGAGGATCGTGCCACTAGGAGGGTATCCTACCTTAAGGCCACTTGGGGCGAGCGCATGCACGTGGACAGTGACCTTGAACTGAGCGACACGGAACCGGTACACGCTTTAAGAAGGTGAGACAGGTATCCTCGAGGATATTACTCGGCTCAGGATTAAATCCTAACCGCGGGATTGGTTACCTCAGGGTGACGGAATTGATCACTCAAGGAAATCTACTAATACGGTCTCACACATTGACTTAAGAAGGAATTAACTATTACATTAAAAAAAAAAAGAAATAGGTAAAGTTTAGGGATTGGCAATGGCCATGATTGCAGTGCACATAGACGCTGGCGTCCTCCGCTATTTCCAAGTGACATAACTCCTCTGCGACGCATCTTCGAGGACGTCACTCAGGCGGCGTCGCTTCATCGGCATTCTCATCGGTGAGATTCGAGAGACACGTTTGCATCGGTCGACGTGTCAATTTCGAGAGTTGTTACCTTGTTGATATTGTTTGTCCCTGACACGTAGTTCCTACGATGCCTAACGAAGAGTGCAGCTGTTGTTACGTTTCTGTGTGCAGGTTGCGTGTGTCTTCGAAAACCACAGAAAAAGATAACAGACCGGATCTTCCCAAGGTTGGCTCCCAATATGTCCTGTCATCATTCATCTCATTTCTTACACACGAATTTTCCTCAAACTCAATAATCTTCCTGTTAATTGTATTATCTGTTGCGCCGTGATAGACTGAACTTGCTTCTTCCCATCTAATATGTTATCCGTGTACATTGTTATTTAATTAGTTCTCATTCAGAATCCATGTTCCGATGGATATCCGGTTATTAATGGTGTACACCCTGTATACGTACACTACCTTATCAACGTGTACGAGTCGCTACTTACAAATATCCTCACGTACGAATCTAACATTACCTTCCGAGCAGCTTGTTAAAGTGCGTGTTCCCCTGACACCAGTTATAGAGACTAGCGCGTCCTCCTAAGGATGCATCCTGAGGAGAGATCAGCGTTCAGGACTTCCTTCAAGGGCTCCCTTCATAAATTAATACTTTTGTCTATCTTACAGTAACAGCATCCCCGGGACTCATGGTTTACCCTGCAGCGGTGGCAACGGAAGTGACGTCGTGACGTCAAAGGATGCCGAACCCGTCGAGCGAGAAGGATCTCTTCACGTCAAGTTTACGGTTCTCGACGGCAAGGTCAGTTACTTGTATCTGGAGCCAGAGCCAGTATAAAATTTGCCTTCCTGTAACCGTGACGTTTATCTTTTTCTTTTTCTCATCTTTTTTTAGCGTTCCACCGATCGTTCATGGAAACAAGTATGGGGCGTTCTTCGGGGTCCAATACTTCACTTCTATAAGGATCGTCACAGCCAAGTGAGTCCAGTCGCTGAGCCGTAATACGAAATACCGGATGCCTTTCACGCTTTCAAAAGGTAGCAGCTAGCGCGAGGCTACGTATCGGCCCATGCGAAAGTCTTTGGGCGGAAACTGTCGGAGCCGCGCGTTATCGTCAGAATCGCCAGGCTCTTCGGTTCCGTTGATTCTTGCGTGAGTCCTAGACGCGCGCTCGCGTTCCTCGGCGTTCCTCAGTCGCTATGCAAATATATCGATGGCTGACATACGATCACGCACAGTCCAATAACACTTTGTATGAGGTAGTACGAGGTCGCGTTGCTTGCTACCGGATCGAGTCGCAATCGTATCGCAATATCCTCTGGGGAATGTCGCCGCCCATACCGAATCGTGGCACGTGCCACGAGTGTGAGAGAATCCGTCGACCTAATGTAGAGGAGAACCCTTTGAAAATGATAAACGGGAAAGTCGATGTTCACGTTCGTATCGACTTTCACCAAGATACGAACCGTTAGGCTATGTATTCGGAAGAAGAGAGAGGGTACGTTAGAAATTTAATTTTTAAATTTCTCTGAAATTGTTTATCTGCAATTTTCGGCGAAATTACTCATTAAGAATTTTCATGTAATTACCGATGCGCAGAATTTCATTTTAATTTTACGAGCAGACGATTCTTTGGTCGTTTCACAAGTATTCGTATGAACGATGGATGCGAGATAAGGTTTTCATTTTCTTAGGCATAATGCCCGTGCGGTCAGCGAAGCGAGAAGAGACTTTCGCGAATTCGAAAATGAGAAATGATGGACGCCGCGAGAGCTCTCGATTTGTTGTGGCCTTCGAGACACCGTAAAAAAGCGTCGCAATACGTCATTATCGCCGGAAGACGGAAGCGTCGGTGGTATCGCGACGCCGTTGCTGCGACCGCACGCGACAGTAGCTATAGCGACTTGACGCCGTGGTAACGTGTTTCTTTTATTCAGTTTGCAAAGTTTACTACAACTGTTGGGAAACTTTTTTTTTTTTTTTAATATTTTCGCTGCGACTTACGTCCTCGCTGCTTATTTGCTCCGCGCGAAAGGTCTACTTGTGCGTTCAGGTTGGACTTCCAAATAGAGTGAGAGAGTTCAACGGCATCAGTCTTAGCCCCTACGGTCGTCGCGATGCTTCCTTCCCCTCTTTGATTTTGCTTCGGTCGATGCTCCTGCGCCACTGAAATGACTACGTGATCGCGAGTCGATCGGCTGCCCAACATAAGTCATAAGTCGACTAGCGACTAGTGCGTGACTGGTGCGTATACCAAGTGCGTCGGTGCCATATTTTCTAGTGGAGAAGTTTTGGAAGTATTAGGAAAGAAAAAAGGAAGAGGAAATGCTGGGATCCAATAATAGCAATTCGCACTCGTGCATACCGTTGCATTTCAGTAGCCACGGTCTCTTTGGTAGAAGACTTCGAAGATGGAGCTCAACTGGTTCCTGGGTAAAGAAGATTTGTACATTTTTGATCTTCCCACTGTCGCGTCCTCGTGCACGTGAGCACGCTGTCCTTTGCTCGATTCACGAGTTAATTTAGGGTGAGGCAAACAAACGTTACGCAATCACCCAGCGAGTTTCGTTAAAAATACTCAGTTCAGCTTAGACGGAGCATCAACTAGTGTCGGACCTTTTGCTATTTCTGGTTCGACTTGGCGAAATTGTGTTGAATTGAAAAAAAAACATACTTAATACAAGTGCCGAAGATCAGGCTAAATTATTGTCAATCGTTGCAGAGTCCGTCGACAACGAGCGACGGCGAAGCGGGTCAGAACGTAGACGTGAGGTGTTCCTTGGTCGACATTGCTGATGATTATACCAAGCGGAAACACGTGCTACGCGTGGCGAACCCCACGGCGGAAGTTCTTCTACAGGCTGAGGACGCCGCCTCGATGGCCCTTTGGTTGAGAGCACTTCACAAGCATGCAGCAGCAGAGAAGCCTACGGTAAACTGAAATTTACTTTTGTTTCTAGAAAGAAGCTTCAGGAAATTTTTTTTTTTTTACAAAATGTACGGGTTTCGACTGTACTTGGTAATGGGATGTCTTTCTTGGTGCTTTTATTTTCCTTGCTTGGTTCATTGTTTTTGAATATATATATACAGGCCTCAGCACTCTCTCCTTTGCGGTTGGCTTTTCCCAGTCGTACGATAGGCATATCTATACGTACCACTGGGTAACGAGTTCCGCAGAGTATATGTGATATACAAAAAATAGACCTACCTATCAAAATGGCGCAATCGTGTGGAATAGGCTTGCTGATGGTGTCGGTCTTCTATTCGAAGTGAAAATTTATTATAGTCACGCTCGAGAAACTGTAGCTAATGGTATGGATGACGGTCTTTTTTTTCTCTCTTAGGACATCGAGGCGAGTACTAGCAAACAACAGGCTGTTCCACAAACACCAGGACCAACCAGTACGTCGAACGCTGCGGGTCAGCCTGCAAGTCAGAGATTGAGTCCCTTACCTAGTCACAAGGGTATCAGAAAATTGACTTCCTTTCGAAATCGTTCACCCACTGGACAATCACCGGCGAATAAAACACGTAAACCAAGTCAGACTGTGGAGCCGTTACCCTCGCCTAAAACTAAAACCTGGAAGGGCAGGGTGGCCAAACAATTTAGGAAGATGCATGGACAGGCTGGATCGCCGTCATCTCCAACGACACAATTGCCACCGGAAGGTGCAACCTTCAAAATTCCTCTTGAAATGTGTCCACCGGTTAGTAATTTTATTCAAGCTCCATAGATTGAACACTTAAGACTAGTTTCGGTCGTTACTAAAACTCGTATGAACCTTCTCTTTGTTTTTGTCGACTGGCTCAGTCCTCCTTCTCCGAGTACGTCCCCTTGATCGTCGAGATGTGCACCAGTATAGTCGAAGCCAGGGGTCTGGAGGTCATCGGCATCTACAGGGTGCCTGGAAATACTGCAGCCATTTCCCAACTTACCGAAAGTGTGAATAAGGGTTTTGAGAATATTAACTTACAGGTACGTTGAGAACCTTCATCGTTTTTAACAGTTAGAACTTAATGTTGAATTTTACTTATGTTTTTTTTTGGACGCTCTTAGGATCCAAGGTGGAGCGATGTCAACGTCATTTCCTCCCTTCTCAAATCCTTCTTCCGTCAGCTACCCGATTCCCTCTTGACAGCCGATCTATATCCGATGTTCATCGATGCTGACAAAATAGAAGATCCTCAGCGCAGGATGGCAACGATTCGCAAACTCCTAAGGGATCTGCCTGAGCATCATTTTCAGACACTCAAGTATCTAATGTTCCATTTGAAGAGAGTCGTGGAACACAGTGAGGTCAATAAAATGGAAGCTAAAAATTTGGCCATTGTCTTTGGACCAACTCTGGTTCGTGCTAGTGGTTCAAGGGACAATATGGTTACAATGGTTACTGATATGTCTCATCAGTGTAGGATCGTTGAAAGTTTATTGAACAACGTGAGTTCTGCTTGAATAACATTATTCAGATTTGTCCAAGCTGTCACAGATTTCACTGTTTTTCCTTTACCAACTCCAACAGGTGGATTGGTTCTTCTCCGAGGAAGATTTGGACGACTTAAGTAGACTGAGCGTGAACCTGAGCTTACCGGCTGACGGCAATGAAGTTGAACCTACATCAAATACAAACCACAATCTTCTTCTGAATAATATACAAAAAGTCGAAGGTAGTTTTTCATCGTTGGTTCTCTCTAGTGTTTTATATTTTAGTAGCTCGTTTGTTTAAACGCACGCGAATCACTTGGAATGACATTTGTATCACTTGGCTGTCACATTTTTTGTATCCACAACACGAAACACCTGGTGTGCTTTTTATTTTTTATATCTTTTTTTATATTGTTTTTTTTTTCTAGCATCTGAAAATCCATGCACATCCAACGATCATTTATAACATTGATTCTGACATAATGATCGTTCAGCTCACGAAGCTACCGTTTTATATTAATTTGCACTCTACCCTCATCTATTTTATTTATTTTATTTATCGTACATTTATTTTTTGCTTGCTTTTTATTTCGACACAACAGGCATGCGTGATATGGTCTCAGCTAGGGATATTGTATCCTCAATCATATCCGCAGCTAACAGGAAAATCCAGAGAAGACGTAAAGGTCACGATGAACCCGACAACGATGAAATCGATGAAGAAAAGGTTCGTACAGATTGGATATAAATATTACTTAACCTCTCATGCTAAATTTCTTTTTTAAAAATCAATCACATCAAATTCTCTCCCTTTAGTCAAAGTCTAAGCACAGCGATGCCGGAAGTATGGCAACCGCACGACAGAGCATGGCGCTGAACGAGCGTCAGTGCTCAGTCAGCGAGATAGTATTGATGCACGAGAGCAAGAGTCAACAATCGAATCAACAAACTTCCGGTAGTGGTGATCGATCGGATCGATCGGATTTATCGATCTCGTCAACTGGCAATTACGTCAGTCCATCAAATGGATCGTCAAGTAGATCCAAGTACTCAACCAGTCAGTCCAGTCAGTCTGTCGTGGTAGCGCCATCATCGCCAGAGTCTTCTACTCACTTGGGAAACGAGATGGGATCCAGAAACCTGGACAGCATCTCCACGATCTCGAACATCTCCAACGACACTAAGCAGAGCAACGACGAGGTAGCGATACGTAGCTACGCAGGACTCAGTGCTACCACCCAGGAGAGGATACGAAGGTTCGAGCAGGAGACCAAGGCGATGCTCCAGAGGGACCAGCATCGTCAGAGACGAGAAGCCGAGAAGAGGGAAGAGGAAAAGAAGAGGATAGACATGGAATGGCAATTGGCGAAACGCGAGATGGAAAACGATGACATTCTTGACAGCATCGCCGACACTACTGTCACCCCAAGCTTCTTCTCGGAGAGACTTTCCAATCTTAACGAGAGACTGGCTGACAGATCGCATGAGCTCGCCCAGGACAGACACGCAAGATCAAGATCCACCACACGGATCGCTCCGATCTCAGTTGCTGTACAGAAAAAACCCACAGCTCAGCAAAAGGCACAGGCCAGTACGCAATTGAGTAACATACTCGGTGAGAAGATGAACAACGGTATCACCAAAAAATTCAAGACTGACAAGGAGGTACTTGTCTCTTATATTCTCGATGATAATTTGCAAATTTAATTTCTTAATTAAATCCATCGTTCACCTGATTACAGCCCTCGTTGGAGTCTTCTTCCTTAAGCGGAGCTCGCTACGGCAGTCTCGACTCCCTGCACGAGGTTCACGCGCATCCTCACGCCTCGCCGTCGCCGTCGCATCAACAACGCGGAGTCCCGGGTGACATATCGGATGATGGTCAGTAATCAAATCTCTTTTATAATTATATATTTTATGTTGGTCGCGTACACCGCCTCTACGATCTTTCTGCGGCAGCGTCGAAGAGGTCGTTCCTGATCTTCCTGGAGAAAATTCAAAGAGCTTGAGTCCACCGGAACCAATGAAATCCTTATAATTTTCTTGGGACCTCTTCGGCACTTCCGGTTCCAGTCCACTATTCATTTTATCTTCAAATTGTCTCATGTTACGTCTTACGCTCTCTTTGTCTAACGATCGTAAAGCGTCCACGTCACATATCGTCTACTGGATGCTGAGATTCTGAATACAGAAAATATTATCGCGTGCACGTTTTACGGTCCCACGATCATTCATCTCGCGTATCGAGATAAAGATTTTTTCTATTTGAAATATAAAAGCAAAAATTATCTATCCCCTATCGTCCCAAAATATCGACTCTCGATAGATATCAATTAATCGCGCCTTCAGTCTGTCTGCCAATTTATTCTCTCTGTGTATTTTTCTCTATATATTCGCTTCTGATGATCGGTGAGTGTAGCCGGATCTTGTTTTCTACACTGGACTCAGAAGATTCTCACTATTAACAAAAAGCTTTCTAGGTACATTTCCTCTCTTCTTCATATATTTTCTATGCGTTTATTTACAAGCGCAAATATATATATATACCATTATTTCTATCGTAAATCTACTTTCTCGATTATTTCTTTAAACCTTTTTTTTTCCTTTTGGTTGCCATGCCGCCGGCTGATGCTTATACGGTTCCACTGCGAGATTATGCTTATTGTGTCCCCCAGAGAGCATGGTGCATCTATCACCGAGTTATTTATTTGTTTAATCATTAAATAATTATTTCAGGTATTTGCCCTACTTGCATGCCTATACAAGCCTCTATACAGCTTCCTATGATATTGAGACTCTTAAAAAGTTCATTTTTCGCGGCGTGCACGCCGAGTAGAACTCAGGTCAATATTATAATGAGCTTGTCGGATCTCTTTGTTATTTCACTTCATTATCTGTCTCTTGTCTCTACTCTCATCTGATCATTTAGTTGGCCGCACTTTCTCATAATGGGTATGCAAGACGTTCTAGAGCAAGAGAAGAGTGCAGGCGTGACAATTGCTCGAGTTGAATTGGATGATCGAAGAAAAAAAAAATCTTAAAATCTCATTGTGTATCACGAATGCGCGCGCACTCTTCTACATGAGGAACCGGAAGGCAGAGGGCTAGAGATGGGCAAGTGCTAAGGACTGAGAAAGGGTACAAAAGAAGGTCAGAAAATGACGAGGGGTCGATTGGCGCAAGGAAAAGAAGGGTGAATATAAAGTATAAGGGAGTCGGTAGAAAAGTAAAAAAAGTGATGCACCGTGAGAGATGTTCCGAGATGCCTAACTAGCTGTCTGCCAGCTGCCCGCTGGCAGAAAATATATAAAGAGGGAAGATGAAGAGAGAAAAAATGGCGTCGATCACCATTTAAAGCATTTTGTACCACTGACGATGCGACAAACCCCTTACGCGTAGGCACACAGCAACTCCGGGTTTTTGGTGCTACATATCGTCCCATCTACACGGTGCTACAGGGGCCAGTGGCACCTCCCCGAAGACACCGACCCCATCCCCACCCCCAACCGCCACCGGCCCCTCTCGCTCAGGCACATCATCATCATCATCAACGTCACAGCCCACAGAGCCAGGGCCCTCAGGATCAGGGGCCGTGGCGACATCCAAGACTTTAAACAAATTCCTCAGAGGTAAATCGGACCTTAAGGTGTCCGAGAAGAGCTGACGGCTGGCACGCCCGAATGGCTTTACAATTTATACTCGTTACATATTTATCCGTTACCCTATATTTATTATTTATATATATATATTCTGTCCTGAGCTTTTTATTCTTTTTCCCCTTAAACTTTTTCCTCCTTTCTACTCCTTCATCCACATTTTTGTTAATTTTTTTTTTAGTATCACAACTTCAATTAAATCATCCATAACGCTCAAGATCCTCTCTGCGCTGTATTCCTGTACCAAATAATAGTCTTTTACGTTTTATTCCTTGTCGCAGCTCGTCTCCATCAACAGCTTCTGAATCGAGAGAATTAATTCATTAAACAAATTGTCTTATGTCACCTATACCCCAGTGCTTTTGTATTATTCCAGCAATTGACTCACCCTCTGACTGTCATGCCGCACGCTGTACTACACTTTGTGCTGATCACACACACTGAATACACACGTACATGCCAGAACACATTTGCCTATCACTTTCAAGAAAGGTAGACGCTGAGGAATTCTTTAGCGTTCGATCGTCATCATTCTACTACGTTATCATTGGCATTGGCTGTTCGTCTTTTTTAATTTTTCTAATTTCTTATTATTGCTATTGCGACTGTGATATTGCCAGCAACGGTTGCCGTCATCGTTTACTATCTTGTTGCTGTTGGATAATGGTATTGTTATTGCCGCTACCATTGAAATCACTCTTAATTTATTAGTATCTTCATAATCGCCATCGTTTTCGTCCACTTGTCCTTAATGACGTCCTGCGTTTATTATTTCAGGAATGCGTTTCTCTCGTTGGAATAAAATTTGTTGAAATAGCTGCAAACACAGCCGCTACCATACTTCTAGCGTTTGCCGTCGTCACACGTTTTTATTGTTTAATCGTTTTTCTTTTTCCTTTATTTTCTTCTTCTTTTGACTAGTGTACTTTTTTTTTTGCGCTCGACAATAACCAACGTTCCGATGCTTTGAGTGTTTCACGTTGTCACGCGCTTGACAGCTCGACAGTCTCATTTGACAACTTTACCCTTGTGATTACAGGTAGCGATCTCCTGACCAGCCTCACGTCGACCTTTGACCGCAAATGGAAGTCACTCGTTAATCCCAACAGTCAACTGACGTCGTCCAGTGAATCTGCGACGCCGAGCGTACCTGATGCTAAAACTGATCATGATGAGACTCTGTTGGTTACTGTCGATGATCAACCCGAACCTCGACATTTTCCTGATCTTTATAGAGATCCAAGTCTTCATAGATCAGCTGTTGATACCAATCGTATTGTTCCACGTCTAAAAAATGTAAGAATATTTTCTAAGCACGACGGCTCTTTTATTGTGTATCGTTATTTTTGTTCACCTTTGTATTACGCTTACAGAACGCACCAGAGAAGGATACGGATTCTACTGTCGTCGAAGGGACTGGCGTTGGTCTCAAAACAGACAGGGTCAGGACGGTTACGGTGTCCTCGTCCTCGACGCCTGATAACGACAGGAACGTTATTAGACAGAAGGACGCGAAGAGCATCGGAAGGGCGACGACGTCGTTCTCGGGAACGGGTGCCGATCGCAGCACCTTTCTAGACGCCACTGAAAAGGATGAGAGCGATGGAACGAAACGCTTTGAATCTTTGGAGAAAAATCAGGATGACAGTGCCACAGTAGTTTCCTGCGTCTCGACTCGAACCGACGCCGAATCACGAGAGGAACAGCGCACTGGGGACGATGCTAAGAATAGTCCTGAGGTCGAGTCCACGTCGTATTCTAATAAGCTTGAGAAATTCGAGAGTCTCAGTCAGGGTAATCCAGAGTCCCGGTCGCGTCTCAAGAGATCCGAGTCGCTGAACAAGAGAACCGAAAGCGCCGCGTCGAAGCTCAAGAGATCAGAGAGTTTAAACAAGCACTCGGACAGGTTAGCTTCTCCCACCAATGGGAAGCTTAAGAGATCAGAAAGTCTGAACAAACATTCGGAGAGATCAGAGTCGCCGAACAGTAAGCTCAAGCGATCCGAGTCTTTGACCAAGACGGAGAAGACCGAGTGCAACATCAGCAAGAGGCGTCAGTCGGTCAGGAAGGAGAGTGCTACCAAGCTGAAGAGGAAAAACGGGATGCCGGAAAGATCAATTAAGAGGAGACACACTGTCGGAGGGACCAAAGATTTTGACAAGGTTCACTGGCTCGATAATAAGCTCCAGGCGGAGGCGGCCGAGCGCGTCATTAAGAACGACAACAAGCCGAAGAAGAGCCAGTTGAGGACCAGCTCACCGGATTTGAGTAGCAATAGAGTTAACGTTGCCGACGCCAGCTTCCTGATCGAAGTAAGCTTTCGCGGACCTAGTAACGTCGTCTTCAACGTGACCAATGCTCGACCTCAATCCCTACCCGATGACAATCTCGCCTCTAAGGTCTTCAAAGTCCCACTCGAGAGTCACGTCTAGACGTATTGCAGAAAGTCCTATTACTTCTCTCTGATGGATTACTAAAGACCTAGACTGCTCGATGATGACCATGCCGATCACCAGGATCAGGATGGCGAGTTCCTCTAACATTCTTTCGCTAACATAATCAAACTTATCTCTACGAACTGAATCATATCAAATTGAATATCGAAAATTCATACGTCTATTTCGGCTATTTCCAAGCACTGCATTTCATTGCTTTTTCTTTCCTCGCTTTTATTCCCGACCAATGCATCCGTTCTCATTATTCGTGATAAGCCAACAGAGTGATAAGCTAGAGATGTGAATTGCCTGTAACGCATTGAACGAAGCTCAAGGCGCCATTGGTTTTAGTGATAATGTGTCAGAATGGAGGAAAGCATCGATGAAAAGAATGGATGGGAATAAGAGAAGCCAAAGGAAGGATAAATAATAGGAAGAAAATGAAAGAAGGAATTGGTTGGAAGGCAAATAGGAATTTATACCATCACGGGTATATCCATAACGTGTCAATTATATACACATCATACTTGTGAATTGTGATCGTGCAATTTTTTTTGTACATAATACGATAAAGTTTTCAAGGATACGGTGTCAGTGGGTAGCGTTAGTTTTTTAACGTGACGATCTTTCTGACTTTGAATTTATATTTTAATAATAATTTTACACGCCTCAATCGGATTACCCGGAGGTTTTACGCGATCTTGTCCTTAAAAGAGTATTTAAATTTACCAGGCATACAAATATGGCTGTCCTATAGTCATTGGATCGTTTGCCGAATTGTACATACATAATATAGATCTAAAAATATATATTTACATAGGTACATGCATGGAATTTCTAAAAGTCGATTAATCAATTGATAAAAGACACATTGGGGCGAAAGGAGAAAAACATAAGGATACACTATGTTAACATAAGAAAGATCAAGGTTGACGGGGAGAGAGAGAGAGAGAAAGAGAGATAGATGAAAGACCCTTTTTTTGCTAATTCTGAAATTAGACAATTTTTTGATGCACGATGTGATAAAATTTCATAGCCTCGTGTCTGGCTCTCTCTTAATTATCTCCTTATCTGTCGTTCACCTATTTATCTTTCCGCATAGTTTCTACGAGCATACTTTTCATTTTACTTTTTTTTCTTTGCCCATGGAAGCTCCATTATTGTGTTAATGTCCGCACGAGGCTGCTGCTACGATAGCTTAGGGTTTAGGGGAAAGATTTCTTAAGTTTAGATTCGTTATTAAAATAAAAAGAACAGGAGTGCGTTAAGCAAGGAAAATTGTATTTTACATCCTTGAAGATAATTCGTAATGTTGTCTTGGCTTGAAAAAGTAATTTCAAGGAGCAGTTAATATCTGAAATAAAAGAAGAGTTATCTATTAGACACATTGAGGATGACTTTTGGATTTTAATTATCTGGGAGTATGAAACGCCTGACCATTTATTATCGATGCCGTTTATTGTGGCGAGGATAAGAATCGATATGGGTGAAAAATGATAAAAAGTCTGTCACTAAAGAAATTTCTATTACTAGTGTTTAAACGGGAGATGAACAATATTATTATATTTATCGAAGTTGTTTCCTATGTATAAGATTATTGTAAATACGACGCGAAACCCTTTTATTTCTTTCTTTTTCGTTTATTGAGAAATCGTAAGTTTGTAATTGTTCCGGGTTATTAAACTAAAGAAAATTGTAGCGGCTTTTTCTTGCTACTGAGAAAATGCCCTACGCGTTGGGGTATCGTCTGCTTTTCCTCGTAAGAGAGAATTCGACTGTCTTGCCAAAATTATCGCGACGAATTTTCTTGAGGAATTGGATAATCTTGCGCGGCGTTTAAATATCCAAAAGGTTTCACTTGTAACTAACTCTACGCTTGTAAATATGAAAATATTTGAAATTCCGATTATAACGATAATATTATTATTTATTTCCAGAATAATATTAATTGTGATTGTATCATTTATTAATCGCAGCTTAAGTCTGTCGTTTGAAAGAATTCTGTAATGTTGGATGGAAGAAATATTGAATTTGTAAATAATAAATATATTCCTATGAGAACTGTACTATCGGTAGAATCGAATTCCTTTCAAGAGTCTGCTACTTCCTCTTTTTCAGTGGAAGGTGGAATTGACGAAGAAAAATGAAACGAACGAATGTCTACCTTTATTGATTTAATTAATTATTTTAATATTCCAAACACTTAATTTATTAATATTTCAATTTGAACGTAGTTTACTGTCGACATTCTACATTTTCCATTCGATAATTTGCTAGATTTTGATTTAGCCTCAATTTCATATTTTGAAAGTAAATCAAGATCCAATAATATTTAGTAAAAATTGAGGTGCTACACGGGTGTCAAGTTGGCACTGCACTTTCTTAAAAATGTCTTTAAAATGTTTCAACAATAGACTTTTTCAATAATTCTTGAGAAGTTCTAAAATTCCCGATCTCGTTCTAAGGGTTGCTTTGGGAACCAGCGTCGAGTACCGGAGGACCTCTGCCAGCTTCACGTTCGTGTTCACGTTTAGCTCGGATACGACGGGATTCTCATTGTCGACGGAGGCGATGATCCCAAAATGCTACTTGCAGTCTCGCCGCTACGATTTAGAGCCATTATTTCGATATCGTCTAAAACCGTAGCGTTGTACATCTCCCTGCTCATCTCTGCAGTTTATATTTAGCATTCTTAGTGCATAAATAATGTTAAAACAGAGAGATCGTGAGGCACAGTTACAAAGTCTTGAAGAATTTTCAAAGGCCACAACTAATCAATTAAATGATATCGTTTCTACATTGGGATGGAGTATGAACGATATAACGCATGGGGTAAGATTTGTAAAACCTTACTTATACAGGGTCTTTTAATTGCCACACTATTTTGCACATTAAGTCCTTTTTAATTGTACGACAGAAAATTACTATTTGCTGTCCTTTTGATCCGGCGCATCGTGTTCCTGAAGATCGTTTGGAGAAACACTTGGAGTCTTGTCAATGGACTGCCGAAGGATATCAAAAGCAGGATGTTGCACTGTCGTATCCCAGTTTACGTCCTTGGGCACCATCCACCATTACCTTTGGTATATATAGACTAAGGGTAGAGTACGATGAATACATAGATTTATATATTAATCTCCATTTTTATTACAGATGAAAAACTTCAAGACGAAGTACTTTCAAGAGCCAAGATAGAGAATCCATTGTTAAATATAGGTAAGTGATATTGCTGGAGACGCTATGCTGGAGTTTGAATAATTGTTGGCCTTCCTGCATATATTTAAATGGTCTAATTTTTTACAGACAGTTATGAGTCTTATACTTGGCCCGAGCTCGCTATATCCTTTTTAATATCCTTTGCTATACATGTATGAACAATAATTAGATTATAATTGTTTTGGAAGACCAATTACTAAACCTCGTGTAATACGTGCATTAAATATTTTAGCGCACATTGTATTTATTATTGCCAGCACATGATTTCTTAACACTGACAATAGGTGTGGGAGGCCGGTTAATACCTCGTACCTCAAACAGGCTGCTAGCAGATTTTACCAGTGACGAGAGGAAAGCTCTTTATGACTATGTGATTGCTAATACTAGGAAACCAGAAATCGGCGAGGATATTGCAGACATAAATAAACCGTATGTACATCAATATTTCGATTATCACAATTTTTACCAGAAAACAAATGTACAATGAGAATCGATGACTATTTTTGATTTGTTCTTGTTTATCAGAAAAGCACAAGATGGTGAAACAAAGAAGAATACGTTCCTGGAGTTACTAGCGCAAGAACGCAACTTGAAGCGACGTCGAGCTAAACACAGAGGCGTTCATACCAATAAGAAGTCACACTTGGAGATCATGCGTGAAGTAATTGAACAGCAGATGGAAATGTTCACAGAATATTTAACGGAGCAGCAGGATTCTTTAATTCCTAACAACGTTGGGCATAGCTCACATACCAAGAGTGTGAATCAACTGGGAAAATTAAATGGGAACAATTGGATCTCGACTGCGGCATCCTCGAAGGAGGTAGAATCCAAGAGAGATTATACAAGATTGCAAGAGAGCGATGTCCCAACGGAGTATCGACGGTCCAGATATGATCAAAGGAAAGGCACACAACGAGATAGAAGATCCAGTGACAGGAAGGTCAGATCCAGGGATCGTAGGAGTTCAAGTAGAACAAGGAAAGATAGATCGAATACAGGAAGCAAGTATCATCATTCTCGAGACAGAGGATCTCACTCTAGTAAAGATAAATATCACAAAAGGAAGGATCGTCGTCACGAGTCGTCGAGAAGCAGACGTCATTCACGGGAACATGACAGGGAACGGCATGGTAATTCCTCAAAATGTGAAGAACGACATTTTAGAAATAAGAATTTCCCAATGTATGATCGGTAATTTTAGAATTACACTTTAAATAAATGAATATCTTTATAAAAGATAAAGCGTTTCCATCAAAATAATACGTATCCATTCAAAACCTCTAAGTTCATTCTTGTGCAACTTGAGACTCCTACACATTCCTGATCGTTCATAATTTCTACAATATAACATACAATTTCTTTACTGATGGAATATTTACTGACAATAAGAAGTATACATAAACCTACCTAACTGAACGGCTCATAAATAAAACTAATAGGTGGTTCCACGAGGGAATGTAAGTTTTCGGTATACTCGACAATCTTCGGCTACGATCGGCCCTCCAGAACGTAAACGGAAACATTAGGTACGCCAGGGGATAACGGAAACGTAGTACAAGAATTTAGAACGATTAATGATTAGATGAGTGATCGGATTCGTCACTCGCAACACGCTGAATAGCAATAATATCAAAGATAGGCTGATTCCAAGTCAAACTTGGACCTACAATCTGCAGATAAATCTTACATGTCTCCACTAAATATTTCCATTTCAATTCAATCCGGTCTGCTAGAGACATGGCCTAGAAAATAGAATTTATGCAAATCAAAGGAATAATAAATTATTTTACAAGACAATAAATACCATGAATTCCTGAACATTGCAATTCAAAGTACGTTCAGCAGCCATTCCACTCAATCTGCAACCTATCAGATATCCAGTCCCATCTTTAAGACTCAATTTAAAGTCAAACTTATCTGAATTCAAAGAGCTGACATGCGCACCGCCTATCCCGCAACAATCAGGATTGCTACAAGAGTTCTGATCTTCCGCAACGGTTTTTTTGCACACGGAGCTACAAAGTAAAAAATTTAACTGGTAGAATTTTTACTGACGTTTTTAATAATAACACGAAAAAAATAAAAAACAGACCACCATTGCCATTCCATTTCTCTAATTTCTGCATAGACAATAGCCGTTATTGTGGTTCCAGCAGTTAATTTCTTTTGACAAATCAATTCATTTATCTGCTTTACAGTCATTATATTTTTTATATTATCAACTGCAAAAGTATTAAAAAAAATTATTAATCACATAAAAAGTGAATAACCACTATACATTTACGATTTGAAATAATATTTAATTCCTGGGAAACGGCTTGTAGTCTACGTCGAGTAGCATCTCGCACTTGGACACACTCGGGAATATTCGGATTTTCAGTTATTAAGGATTTCCAGACTAAAACAATTAAATTTTATTAATAATCAATTACAGATTCGTGTAATTTTTATTTTAAACTACCTGTACTAAGTTCCATCCTCTTTTTAAATTGATTGTAGGTAATACGAAGATCGGCAAGGAACAGTATGGTATCGTTTGGTATCCAATGCATTGATCTCTTGATCCAATCTTTGTTCCAAAGTCGTAAACTGATTGGCTTATCAACGCTTCCATCGGAAATTTCAAAATCACGATAGGCAGTCACACGTTTATCGCGAGTGATAATGTCGCGGATTTCCTTTATGGAAAGTACCGTAACCAATATATCCACATACTGTCCCTCCAGCTCTTCCATAGTTTTAATAATATTACAAAGACATTGTACACGCTTGACATTTTTAGTTGGCAATCTCAATAGATTCTTGTAAATTATTACTTTAGGACTTTCATGGGCCTGAATATGACCCACACTTTCGTTCACAGTTAAAGTATAGGGACTTGATACGGATGGGACAAACTGTTCGTTTCTGTCGTCAGGTCGTCGTTCAACAACTTTTGGATTAATTATTTCCACTAGAGAATTTGTATGTAAAATAAAAAATATCGAATACAAGAGAGAAAATGTTATTATGGCGTGTAAACGTAATACGAACCGACATTTCCCAGATGAAAAGTAGAAAATAATTTGTTGATGTAATTTTCACTGCCCCATACGGTAACATTAATAAAATCGATTTCAGAGTCGCGCATTGTAAACGACCAGACACTCGATTGCCTTGTGCCAACTGCAACAATAAATTATTCAAATAAATGACTCAATATTCAAATATTTGTACACTTGTACCTACATCTTGAATATCTTAGGTTGATCGATCTCGGGGCCTCGTTGCGTATAATTATGCCGATCACTAGAGAGTTTCGCGTCTCTGGCTTCAGTGAACTTAAAGTTTGTCGACACACACCAGCCATTGTATAAAATTTTAAAAGTGAAGGGTGACAAATCAATTTTTAAATTCTACGACTGAAACACCAACACCGTTTAGAGATGGTTGCCGCAACGACGTAAGTCATTTCGCGTCTTATTATTGGACATAGAATATCGTTAAGAAAATAGACTCTCGAGATAAAAATGAATGGTTAAATCAATCGAATTTAATTAAGGCACGCAAATGTATACTATATTGTACAATTGTCCTGCTACTTATAATAATATTTCTCTCTACACACTCACGTCGTTCAGGGATATAATCAGAGGGACAACAGAGAGAAAGGATAATTTGTTCAAAGATACTTGGAAAGGCGGGTGAGGGGGGGGCGGGAGCAAAAAATTAACGAAAAATCAAAAGGATTAAATACGAATACACTTACATCTTACATAATTATTACAGCATATAAGGCCAAGCGTCTTTCCTGCAAATATTTTGTGACATTTCAAAGTTAAATGAAAATAATAATTACCACACGAGTCAAGTGTCTTGATTCCAATTAGAACCGTCATTAAATGCGAAACGATAATACTAATTCGTGTAACTTACACTTCTAAATCTACTTGTACATAAGGCAAGTCGGACGTCACTAATATATGACGTAAGTGTCAAATAACGATAAAAGTATATCAATCAGAAGGCATGAAGAATATTAGAATTCACTAGTCTAGCCTAAATCCTAAAGTAAAAAAACATCAGACAGGCGTTTCCGGATTTTCCCAGTCCTCAGCGTTCTGACGTGAAAGAGTACGTCCGGTGGAGCTTTCACGTATAACTAAGCTTATGGAATCCGCATAATCAACTTCCAAGGATCGTTCCCCACCCCGAGGAAGGCTTTTGCTCGAAGTGGGTGAAAGATCAGTGCTATCGGATGGACTGAACTCGTGCCGGAATCCATCGGAATTTGAGTGCGTTGGCGTAGACAATTCCGACACAAGAGGCGTCGACTCGTCGTCACTCTCGTGTTCGTAGGACGCACCAGGTATAGCACCGATCAGTCTATCCTTGAATTTTCCAAGTTTCTCCAAGCTGCTCGTCCCTACAAGAGCGGAAACAGCCACGTTGTCGTTAGACCGACGTGACTTCAAAGGCGCCAACGAAGACGTCGTCTTCAGGGCAATGTTATTCCCTAGACAATTCTCATCGGTAGATCTCGACCTTGAGGCAGGTCTCGGAGAAGCCGGTGGTGATATCAGAAGTGAGGCAGGCCTGTTGCTACTGCTGTTGCTTCTCTGACGTCGTCCCTGGGAACACGTGGATCTTGCGCTGCGCTGGGAGACGATGCTGTGCTGGGAATCGGAACGAGGCAGTCTACTGGTCGTGTCCTGTGAACTCTCGTCGGAACTCTCGGGCTCGTCGTGCACGGGGATCCAGTGATAAAGCGGAGATGCTTGGAGCAGGACATAGTCGGTGTCAGGGGCCGTGCTACCGAGGGATCTTGGACGTTCACCTAAAATATCATTCGCTCAGACACCTTGCCTAGGACATTGTTAATCGGCGATTCCGCCTAGATATTTTCATCCGTCGATACGGAACGTTAAATCGCCCTGATCGCAACTGAAGGACTGTGGATAAGGAATCGCACTCCAGACCCGCCCTGACATCCGCAAACGTTAATCTGCAAGCCGTTCCGGGCAGGCTAGATGGTGAATCGTAGTGATACAAGGGTAACGCTGATGATGGGAAGCCATGCATACAAGATCAAGCAGTGAGATACCTGGCAAATAAAACCATGCAGCACTCCGTTTTAGGTATAACTTTATTGCCACTTGCTTTCTGGTATAACAATATAATTTATATTCTCTCTTTACTTCATTTACTCTCTCGCCTCTCTTTCAATTCGTACAATTCATCTCATGCACTAGGAATTGAACAAAAATACAGAGACGACGCTCACTCTTTACATCTTGATTCACCAAATTACGGTTACAGACCATCAAACGTTATTTCCCTTCTCCATCGATTTTTTTAATTTCCTAGAGAACCTAGAATCACTGTCCTAGTAGCATAGACATCCAACGCATTCAACGGTTAGATTGTTTGTAGTAATAATTATAAAGATAATAATAATAATAATAGTCACAATGATAATAATAGTTAATAGTAGTAACATCAACAGTATCAGCAGCAGGAGTTTAGCAAGTGTACAAGATGTATCAGTCTAACGCAAATGTCTTTCTTGGCTCCTGCCACATTAAAGTAATATCTAATTAATCACTTCAGGATCATCATGTATCACGGGTATTATTGGCATAACGTGGGACTAGTATTCGTATATGGCTATGCGTAAAAGGTACGCTCGCAAGATCTTCCTAACACTATTGACAATCATCTTATGTGGATCAATCATCGGTGACTGATCACGTTGATTTAATGTAATCTCTATCACGCAAAGGACACAGGTACAGTATAGTATATCTTCTTACACGTATAAGACTAGCTTTCATTCTTTGAAAGATATCTGTCGGCGTTTGTACATATCGGAATACAGTAACTTTAATGCGATTTAACGATTTCGTAGACACGACAAGATCCCATTGAGTTTGTTTGAACGTGGAGCATCGTCGCAATGGCTCAGGACGTTGAGGATAAATAAAGTGGAAGAAAATTAGAGTATTATTGTATCGAATAGCACCATGAGATGGATGTCTATGCCATCAGGAACTTGAAGACGCAGCTAACGCAACTCACACACGTTACTCACGCCTTGGTTAAACATGCTCGCTGCCAAGGTGTTGTTCACCAGGTTCGCTTGAATTCGATTAGAGGTCTGTGGCGAACTCGGTGGCGGTGTCAGGGCTTTGGTCGGATTGCGACGGTTCCTGAACTATAACCAGAGGCAGTGCAAGCGGAAGAGAACTGGGCTCACCTGAAAGTGAGTCACTAGGGACGACCGTAGGTGCCGGCACGTCCAGAACGTCCTCGCAAGCTTCCTCGTTTAGAGTCTGCAGGGCTCCACAGATCATCTGCTCCTCCAGGGTAACCTGGCAAACACGCATACACACCACGCTCGAAATTGCATCACTTTCATCTAATGCACTGCAACTGCGTGCGACTAATTTTTCGGATGACGAATCTCTGTGACAATAGACGGTCAGGTCATTGTTCTCAGAACTTACCTGGAACTGCATCCAGGGTAGGTAACGGCATGATTCAACACTTGTGTTAGTCGGGAAGCTCGTTATCTTGGTTAAGCATCCTTTATCAAAGCGTGGGACAACATTATGGTGTGGATTGTTAGCTCACCTGCTTCTCCATTATGGATTGTTTTGTTTGATCTCGTCTAGGTGGACCGTCTGTTCTCGAAATGGACTTCTCTTTGTCCACGTGGGTAGGTCCTCGCGAAGTACTGTTTTGCGGAGTCAAATCCTTGCGTGCATTTTGCTCGGGTCCAACAACGAAACGAACGCTTCGTGGACCTTCCTCGTGGGTAGTGACCGAGGATAGTTCTGCTTCGCGCAACGACACGACCACCATGCGGAAGAGTTCCCAGTCGCCAAAGCTCATTTTTAAGACCTGGTATGAAGGGATCTCGTTAAACGCTAATTAAAGATAAGGGAAAGCTGTCATAGACACGAGGAGCTTCATACTTTCTTCAATTCCTGCATATCACAGTGCAGCAGGACTCGGCCACTTATGTTGTTATCACGAATGACATTCTTATATCGCGATACTTGATTAGGATTGAGGTCCTCGATCTTTTCCAGGAGATCGCATACTCCGTTTACCGATAACGAGGACAGTCTTATATCAAGGATCTCCGCCTGTAAAAAATTAAAGGATGATGAAATACTTTAACGTCAACCTCATAGCAAACATTTTCCAATGTGAATCTACTTACTGGTAGAGTCGTGATGGCTGACAGCGGCTTAGGAACTGGCGGTTCCATAGGTGGCATTTGAATCCAAGGTGGTGGCTGCCATTCAATGGCTGGTGCAATAGGCCAGGGCTGCATTACAGGATTACTTGTCTTATCGGCTCGAGATTGTCTATGCGTAAGGAAGTTTCTATTGTTCGCCCATTGTTCGGCGATTATGCCATGCGTATTGTTCCACGGTGCTAATGGCTTGTAGAGTCCTTGGCCTCCTTCTTCGTCAATAGACTGTTGCTCCTCCTTTATCTTCTTCCGTATATAAGGATCAAGATTGATGGTAAATGGTAGGAATATCTTCATGTCGCTAACCAGCAAACTAGATCGATGGAATGTCAAGAACACGTCAAGTTTCTTCTCATCCCTATCCATCTCCAGAAGCGGCTGCACGTCTTTTATAACTGGAATTTGCGGACGCACTCTGTGGACAAGAGCCAAGGGAATAAATTTAAGAGAAAAGGGATAAATGGAAAGGAAACGATAACCAAGGTCGATGACTCACTTGTCATAAAGGCTTTTTAACGACATGGAATCATCCAAAGTCTCTTCGTATAAATCATAATGTAATATCATCCAGGATGTTCTGAATGGCCACTGTTCAGTAATGTTGATCCAGCTAGCCAAGTGGTACCAGTTGAAGTCTATTTGGAATGCTTTCAATAATCGTCCTAAGAATACAAGCAAAGTATTGAAGCTACCAGAGATTCGCAGGCAATAAAACAATAATCGCCATTAAATTACCGGTAACGTAAACGACGTTCATGAGACGTCTCATGCTGCGTGGATTGACGTCGCTGAAATAATCATCAGTGAGCAACATCTTGTTGAGATCGTGAGCGCCACCAAGACGATTTAAATTGCTGCCAATGCTACTGGCAATGGATTCGCTCAGTCGCAATTTTCTGCTACCCTTTCTACTTGGTGGTTTCAATTTTTCATTACTGTTCATTACACCGGATTCCGTACTCAGACGGCGATTGGATACCGAATGATGTATCGCGCTGGTTGTCGCATAATTGACACTCTCCTCCGCTTCGTTCCATGCTGTCTTTTTACTGTACTGGGCAGTCTGTTGAGCGACCTTGACTTTACGCAATCCACTATTTTGAAGATAGAACGGTAGATGTACCATGTTACGTAAGTAATCGTGTCCGCCAATATTTGATTCCGTGAACAGCCTTCTACTGTTTACTTCAACCGCCTGCGAAAAAGTTAGGAATATGATTTTAAACAAATAAATATGAAATAAAACATCTGTGATCACACATAACGCGCGAGGCCAAAATATTCCACCGCGAAAACTGTTAGATGGAGAGAGAGAGAGAAAGAGAGAGAGAGAGAGAGACAGAGAAGGAGGCAAGAAGAATTCAATACCTTATTACAATATTTACGTGGAAGCCGATCGCATTCATCGAGATTAACAAAGATAGAGAAAAATACATAGGATGTACCATAACACTCGATGGATCAAGAACTTGATCATCGACTGAGCTGGAACTTGAAACAGGTTATAAGATATCTGAGCCTCATGAAGAAAATTGAATTGTTGTTAACATTCAAACGGCCAAGGATATCAGGATGATAGGAAGACGATTCTTTTTACCTTTTTTTTATATATAGGTAATTAAAAATAACGAATGACATGGTACACCCTGTACATACGACGAGCACGTAGACAGCGACATGTAAAACTTACATACGACGAGGACACTCGACTAACCTTACCGACAGCCACCTTAGGTCACGCGAGATAAACAATTACCAAGCTTATTAATTAATTTGATGGATGGCTGGTGAATGGATGATTTGGATCGAGGATATAAGGATGGCGTGACTACCCTTACCTTGGCTATGACATGGGGATCGATTGCCAGGATTACGATAAAGGGGTATCCATTGTCACTGAACAATGCCTGTATGGCATCCAATACCAAAAGTACTTTATCCTGCTCACAACTGTCAAGTCCATCTACGATAATGACCAGTCTGCTCTGTTGAGCCGTAAAACCGTCCAAGCACTTGACCTGTCACGAATACAATTAAAGGGTGACGTCAAATAAAAAGGGTAAATTGGTCTGTAATAGAGGACCCAATTGATAATGAGATACTTGCCATTTCAGTCATAAGACTGACTTCGCTTCTAAGTGTCTGTATGAAACCCTCGCTCTTTAATGTCTCTAATTTTGCAATGCTTCTCTGAAGATGTCGTCTCTGTGAGAAGATTAACGCCTTGAGTATTCTGCTCCAGGTATATAAATTTGCGATCACACTAACTGCCAGGACCAAGGCGACAGTCCCTAGGATAATGTGAGCCGTGAATTCGTCGATCTTGTGTCTGAAATGTTTAGGTTGATCGTTTTTGTTCTGGCTTTATTCACCAGGTGGAGTATCGTCAAGTCAACTGGGTAAGGTAACTAACCTGGAATTGTTGATGCCGATGACGTACACCGTGAGTATAGAAATGCCAACGAGGAAACTGCAGAAGCAAAATTCAAAAATGATAACATGCGGCAGACAACAGAGATGCCTCCATTTCCAGGAGGAAGTAGACTTCGCTGATTTCGGCCGGAAAGCCCTGTACAATCTTGTTGTCAGGGATCCGTATTCAGCTTCGATGGAATCGTATAGAGATCCCACCATTTGGACAACAGCATTTTCGCCAGCTGCCGTGGTACCCACACGGGTCTGATCCGTGAAGTAAAACTTTATTGGTTGAGCAGCCAAGCTGTCACTGACCTGAGCACCAGGAGGATGACAAAAGGTCACCTGGAGCAGCAGCTTCAGTGAATTTAACTTAGTGGTAAGAGCAACAGTGAAGTTGTATGGCCAGTACCAATCGTACCTACAGAAGATGCGATCCAAGGAATAATAACGATCAGTGTAAAGAAATTGTATTGAAATCTGATCGAATAAAAGGAAATTGTTAAATCCAGATGAGATTACCTTTGATTGGCATACCAGATTAACACGAGGAAGACATAAACAACTATGATGAGAATGAGACCAGAGGCAAGACCCGCGATCCAGGACTGAACAGCCAGTCCCACGATGACACCCATCAATAGAGACAAGTGTGCAACTACTAGGAAAAGTAAGGATGAAAATTGGAACACCGGGTCGATCCATTGCCTTGCGAAATTCTTCATCTCCTCTGAAATACCAAATCGTGCGAATGATATCTAGTCAGAGATCAGGAGAGCATCGTGGAGTACCTTCCTCGGGATGGTCATACCTTTAAGCTTGTTCAGCAGGAATGACTTGCCTGATCCCCACTTGGCATAAAGTCCAACAGTTATAGGGGTGGACAAGGACGGTTCACTAAGTATATCAGCCAGGGCGCTACTATACAGATCATACCCCAGCATATTTTCATTATCCTCATTCGTATTGAGTCGCCCTGGATCAGAATAAAATTCAAGAGTCAATTGAGCAACAGATATTAAGTTCGCGACAGCGACATCCGGTGAATAATATAAAAGACAAACGTACGAGCACCGAATATCTGTCCCAGGATGGTCTTAGGATGATTCACGTCAATATTATAGGGTGTCTCGCCCTGCCTATTGGGCCGATATAACAACTGACTGTTCTTTGGATTTCTCAAAAGTATCTCGACGATGGCCTTCGACCTGGCTCTCATAGCAATATGCAGGGCAGTGTCACCCTTCTTATCCGTAGCCGAGACTTTTGCCTTTTTATCCAAAAGTAATTGTACTATTTCAGCATTGCGAGACCTGACAGCCCTGAGTAACGGTGTGTCCCCATCTTTGGTCGCAATCTCCAGGTCTGGATTGGCATTCAGTAACAATTTCAATATCGCCGTATTGCCTTTCTCAACGGCTATGTAAGTCGCGGTTTTCTTATCCTAGAACGTGCAGGTTATTTCGATTAGTCACAGGTCTCGTTATTTGTCTATCCATACGGCAACAATATCTCGTAGATCGCGACAGATCGAATAGTGCAATTATGAACTGAACTCAATTCGATTACCTTTCCGGCAATGTCGACGTCCGCATATTTCTTCAAGAGTGACTCAACGACGCCTCTATGGCCACCCTTAACAGCGTGAATAAGATTGGTATCCCCAGCCCTATCCTGGATATTGATATAAGCGCCAGCATTCAGAAGGGCATTGGCTATCTCGTGGTAACCTTCGCGACATGCAATAGCCAATGCCGTGCAGCCATCCTTATCTAACGCGTTCACGTTAGGACGGTGTTCCAACAACAGCATTACGACTTCCACGTGATTTCCAAGCGTAGCCACGAGAAGAGCCGTCCACGAGTACTGTCGTTTAAGTGAAATTAAAAAATATTACAGATATCCCTGTGATCGATAAAGATCGCGTTCCTTACCATGCCTGCGGTGTCGACATTAGCACCGGCTTTTAATAGAGTATCGACTATTTCAACATTTCCTTTACGGGAGGCCCAAATCAACGCAGTGGTACCATACTAAAACGTAGATCATTGAATGAAAAAATATAATTTGAGAAGGAGGGTTGAGTATATCAATTAGTGACTACCTTATCTCCCACGTTGACCTTTGCCCCGTGAGCAATAAGATCTTTCGTAATGTCGGGATATCCCCTGCCTGCGGCCCATAGTAGAGATGATATGTGAAAGTTCCCATGGGCATTGACGTCTGCTCCACGTGACAGAAGTAGCGACACCGTTTCTGATCTACCCTTATACGTCGCCCACATGAGAGCCGTCCAACCGCCCTATTGGCATACGTACTTATGATAAAAGAACAAGCAGGCTTCGATAAGCAAATAGAGTGAATTTGATCTTTATGAAAAATGTACCATGTCACGGTGCTCTGGGTCGGCTCCATGTTCAAGTAATTCCAAACAGATCTCTGTGTGACCTTCTTTAGCTGCGCACAGCAGTGCTGTCCAGTTATCCTATATAATGAGTTTAAGATACTGATTTGTTTTATAATTGAGCATTTTTTTTGACTCTCAAATGAAAATACGAACCGCATCCTCAGCGTTTACGTCGGCACCATGATTTAGGAGCTCCCGTACAAATTGTATCTTCCCTTTGGATGCTGCGTATATGAGGGCTGTACTGCCATTCTGAGTACAAATTACACGGACGATGATGATGATGATGATGATAATTTTAATGATAAATTTGATATTGAATTTTGATACGATGAAAAACAGCTGATCGTGATTGCTTTCATGAAAATCAATGATACTCACGTCGTCCCGGTCGTCCACCTGCACTCTCTTGTTCTCCAAGAAGTTCTGCAGACCCGTGACGTTGTCATCGGTGATGTAGCTGATGAGCGAGCGATAGCACAGCGAGACCATGGAGTCCGTACGATGCAAAGTCTATGAAAAAAGTGAGATGCAATTGATTAGGGAAAAAATTGCATCTATCAGTGATCAGTAATATAGCTCAGACGTTAGACGTCAAAAAAATTGCGAAATTACAACAAAAGCAAAATATCCATATCGACACTCGTCTGGATGGTGATAAAAAAGTAAATTAAAAAAAAATTATTTTAAAGTCGCGAATCGATAAACTGCATCCAGAGTCCATGATGAATTCACTCGTTGTATCACTCACGCAAAAGCGGAAAACGTACGTTGAGCGAGACACTGAGGCTGTAAGAAGATGCTATTTGGTACAGCCAAGATATAAGAGGAAGCTGCATTTTCGTGCACAGTGTATCACTTTCGTCGAGAGATGCACTTCTTACTGAGAGAATTAAAAAAAAAACGGAAACCACGTTCAATATAGAGAAAACGAATCACACGGTCGCCAAGTTGCGAAAAAAATAAAGAACGTGTTTCCGTAAACCGATGGTAGCCAAAGATGGGATGCAGTTCGAATAAAAGACGATATTTCTTTTCTTATCCCAAAAGAGTCGGAAGACGCTGGGACTTATAACGACGCAGAGCAGCACGGGCTGCATCGCTTTCGTTTTGTCTTTGAACTCCTGATCATCCTCTTGGTGTCTCTCCCAATACTCCCGATGCCGAATCGAGACTCTTGAGGATTACGAAATCGACAATTCACGGTCGAGAGTGTACTCCACGTCACAAGCCGATCGTTATTGCTGTTAGGTGGCACACGGGGAGCAAACTGTTAGACGTAGTTAGTGTTGTGTCTCATGCCAAAGTAGTCAGAGGCACGAGGAAGTTCCGTGCTTGTTAGGAAGTACATGAAGTTGAAATGACACCAGCGCAAAATTGCGTGCTGAAAAATACGAGACAGAGCAGGAAACATTATATGGAAGGAATGAGTGATAGGATTTGGTAAACGACTCAGAAGTGACACGAAATTTTGGGCCTGAAGGGACTAACCGTCTGGGAATGTCTTCGTATGCCAAAGTTGAACTTGCGGCCAGTGCCATCTGACGCAGGAGCGGTGAAGGTGAGCGTCGGTACATGAATATGCGGAAAATGCGACCCGAAGGTATGATGGTGATGATGATGATGATGATGGTGATGGCTATAATCATCTTCGTTGTCGGCTGGTTCAGTGGTGGTGCCTTGATGATGAAATCCATTTACCCAATCGGGTGGGTCAGGTATATGAAGACGTAGAAAGGATAACCTCTTCTTATGACCACGTGACGTGTCGTCCAAGATGGCGTCATCGCTTAGATTCGTAGAGCTTGACAGATTCGAGACTGTCTGACTTCTGTAGATGGTGTCTTCAGCTTCCGGTTTCACGGGTAGTAACGATGGTGGGACTCCTGGGAAAACACTGACCAGACTGGGTGCGATGCTCGAGCAGATGGCGACGTTGGTGATGCTGGTTCTTCTCACTGGATTGACTCCAGTACCACTTGTTAAGGATGAACGACCTGGACTGGCCTGATTATAAGCTTCCTGACCTAGGTCTTTGTTTATACTCTTTGTTACCGATCCTCCAGGTTCATCCTTTTCTGCTTCTCCTGGTAAATCATTCAGGAATTCATCGAGCTCACCCTGCACTCTCTCTTCCTGGGTATGATTCCCAGCCACGACTTCTTCCTCGTTCTCTTTATTCTCAACCCGTAGATGATTTCTCGAATCTTCGTTACTCTTAGCACGACCTCTCGGCATGGCATTCTTCGCCGAAGATCGACAACCTCTACGGCTGAAACTCTTTCGGTCCAAGGATCCGCTGGGATATTAAGAACAGTCACGTATTTTTTTATTTTCATTATCTTGAGAAAAACGTGATAAGCTATACGGAACGAGATTGGTTACTCAGAATTTTATAGACATAGAATTTAAAACAATTAACGCTATTAGACCTATCTAATCTAATCTGTATCATTTTGGGCAAAAAAATGCAAGATCAATTTAATAACCTCGCTGTAGACGAACTTTTTGTGATCTTCAGAGTGTCATAAATCATTAAAAAATTATATTCAAATAAAATGTCCCATTCTCTGCAAAGACGTTGATTACGTCAATGAATTATTCCTTACCGAGAGACTGAGACTCTTACGTTGAATTATGGCTTCCAATCTGGACATTTTACGGACCCGATTCTCTGCCATAGCGAGATTTGAACGTAATGACGAAAAGCTAATAACTCAATCACGATCACGATTATAATTCCAATACGTACTACAATCGACGTGATACCCTCTTATAGTCTTCTGCAAAGACGAGATACGATATCTCACATGAATATCGGATAAGGACGAATAGGAAGCCGCGCGCTGATTTGCTCGGCAGAGCACATTGTCACGATCAGAATAAAAAAATAAAATAAATAAAGCTGAAAATAGTCAACAACTGATTAAAAAAAAATGGTTTGACTGACATGATAAAATATTCCGATTTTATCCCACTGATTTTCTCTATGATAATAAAGCTACCGACCCGTGATAAACTACTGAGCTTGAGCCTCTTGGCCATGATGCACTTTCAGATCCTTCGACGATGATCACCTGCTTCAATTATAATAAGTCGATGAGTGAAGGTCTTCCTGGATAATGCAAAGGACGGAGCCTTGAAATCCGATACCGAAGAGACTGAAGTAGCGTGAGCGTCGCGCAAGACCGTGAAAACGTATAAGAGCTCGAAGAAGCATTTTGCGCGGTTTATATTATCATTGGGGATCCAGGGTGAAGAGTGTCGCGGGTGAAGAGGGTACATACGTGCACACGCGAGATGGCCATATCAACAATCCTAGCGAGACTCGCGGCAGTTGCCCTGCTTTCAATAGTGACATAACCACAAATATTCATAACGAGTGTAAGAGATAGTAAGATATCGGAGTGAGGTCTACGTATCTGGTGCATCCGAGTGCATACAGCTGCTTTGGAACAGGAGCGTCTATTTTGTTGTCTACCTCTTCTTCATAACAATGTCTTCTATTTTATCGGAATATACGTGACACGTGCTCACGCAATGTCTATGACGCTTGGGTCTTATCGGTTGTGTGGGAGAGAATATAAACCGCACTGGCGGCAACTCGATCTATTAGATGCTACCGCAGTTTTCTCAGTGAATTTAGTGTGTGTAGCGTATAGCCGAGAGTAGCGGCATACCGGCAATTCTAAGAAATTGATTGAAATCTTGTAAAGCGAGTAAATAGCTTGGGGAAATATTTGTACTTTTTTTTAAGTAATAAAAGCAGATTATGTTCAGTTGGATCAATTGAAACATGTTATCGTACTTGACAAATATTTGTACATATTAAATATCCTTGCGAAGGCTTGTTGTAATTTTCTAAAACGTTTACCCTGGCTGATGGGAAGATATACGTTAAATCCGTGGGTTATAAAACTTCGTTGGATTAGAACTGTTTGAGGAATGATCTTAAACTGATTACGATAGTAATCTGATAGGTACTTGCGGATCCATAGTCCGACGTTATAAAAAGGGAATTAATTTTTATCAAAGCTAATTTACGGCTAGGACAGTGTCACTCTTTGTTCACCTTCACCTTTTAGATTTTGTCAATTGATAGTGTCAAGTACAGACAGTGACGTAAGAAGATATTTGAATTCTCTCGACCTCTCGATTATCAGTTGGTAAGAAGTCTGTAAATGTGGCGCCATCTGTGCGCTTGTATTCTAGCATGGTAACGTACCGGGCCCGATGTCGGTATATACGGTAATAGTTTCCGTGAAAAATTTGAAAGTCGATTATACCTCGACAATCCTTATCATTAGTCAGTAAGAAATATTACAGACAAATACGTTCGACAAATTTTGTAATATATGTCAGGCCATTAAGCTTATGCGTTTTATGCGCGACAGGGATAAATCCGTTGTACTACAATGTTCAAACTAGTGTCGATGACGATCTTTTGTAGCGAAACGATGTGAATTATTAATAGGAAGTATGAAATGTGCCAAAGATTGGCAATTGCGTAAGTAATACTTGGCACTGTAACGAGTAGCGAGACGTAAAGAGATATCTCCATTCATTGATCCGCGTTTGATTTACGTTGTACGTATGTAATAGGAAGATATCAATAGCGAATTGTAAAAGCATCAATACCTTCTTCTCTTTGTTCCAAAAAGTACTTATCCTCTCGTGAGACAAAAGGGATCCGTAGGAACGTGCAGTGAGCAATGCAACGGACGTAAAGGCAGATAATTTTGTTCTATCATTGTTTTTTTTCCTAGTCGGAAGTAAGCTGCTACTTTCGGACACGTTGTTGTCGGTAGTGAAGTTTGAAAAAATGCCAGACAATTTTCTCATGCTTCCTCCGACAATATCTTTCCTTCTTCAAAATCCTTCGTTCACATTCAAGATACGATCACTCACAAGGAAGCGCGTCCACATCACGTTATACAGGATGCACCAAAATCGGTGATCTTCGAAAGGATTATATATATTATTGTCATTAATACGTCTGGTAAGGACATTTCCTTAACTTTATCAAAAAAACAAAGTAAATATATATCGTTTAGTAAAATTATAATTCCCGTGTAGGACTAAATGCAGCAATGGCCTATGAATTACAGTGAAGCGACGATTACTACCGATAGACTGTCATTTAAGGTAAAAGATGAAGCACAATATCGTTATCGCCAAGAAACCAATAAGATACCCGATAATGACGAGTGATATAAAAAAAAAGATACTCTTTATCTCCAAGAAAGAAAACAGCAAAAATCTCAGTTACCGTCAACCACGATAATAACGTTATAGCCTGCGGACATAACCTGTAGAAAATTTCATCGATCGCTTCTTAAAATGGATACCAATTAATTAATGCCCGATCAATTGGCTAGTAAAAGACATAGAAATAGTTTTAACCAAGCCAGACATTCAAGACGGAGATAAATAGATATAAGCAGTTAGACGACAGCATTCTCATACAGAGTCGATATTCCGCAATGAAATTAATTTGGCAAATGACACAAGACGCCCAAACGAATCCGGGCCAATGGTATTTTCGTTATGGCACCTAGTGCATCCTCAGCATACCCGTTACACCTATCGCAAGAGGAATAACTAGTATATGAAATCCCCACGTATGTATACTCAACGTACGTTACCTCGCTGATTCGGTGCTCAATACGATGAACAATATCCTGAGAACGTCCTCTTAGCATGGCAAATTGTTTCCTGCGACGTTCACCCTGTACCGAGACGTGAGAATATCCTTTGCTGGTGGACACCGGCTTCAAGCGTAGATGAGACATTGCACCGGCAGCCTGATACGATATTCGGTGATCTAACTGTTCTTTCTGCTTATCAAAAAGTGTACCTATCTTCTGTGTGCCCGTCCAGGTGACACAGCCAGGTAACGCAACAATAATTTGTTCACACGGTCAACTGCGCTCCATTTATAAATCACAGTCGTTGTACATAGGCTCGGTCAATGTCACGGAAATTTCCACTGGTTTAACTATGCTAGTAGACAGCGTTACGAATTTGCAAAAAGTGGGAGAAGCAACGAGATGAGAAGCTCAGAGAGACCGACCGACAGTTTCACCAAAGTTAACCGAGATTTAATTTTCGATATTAGCCAACGGGGATTCACATTTTCTGGAAATGTAAGAATCCGATTGGCTAATCTCATCAGTTACACCTCCGTTAACTTCGATGAAATCGGCCCCGGATGATTTTAAGTCCTGAGTCACGAATATTTGTTCACGTACTAAAGTATCCTACGCAATCGGCATTACCTTCAGGTTACTTTCTGAAGCGATAATAAGTCTCTTGCGACGTACTGCCAAAGGAAGGAGTAAGTGAAAAAAGAAAATAACATTTATCTATCATTTTGATAGGCCGCACTCGTCAATCACTGTCAAAGACAGCGTAATATTCGTCAAGATATTTTTGATAATACGACAACTGCATAGACTATGTGAAGAGTTAAAATTTTTTTCGAAATAATAAAAACTGTCTCGAACACTCACGATTAGGCTAAGCAAGCGCAACTAGTGAACGTAACGCGTGTGCGCAGGCGCGAATGGATTGGCGCGCTCAGAATTAGCCAGCTGTATGAGAAAGTGTGTCGAGTGGACAAGAAATAACGCGAAGAAACGAGTCTTTGCGCAATCCTCATTTTCGCGGTAACTAGTAGAAATTGTTTCCAGAAGTGCGTGACATCCAGTAATCCTAATAACCTTGAGAAACCTTTGTGGTAAATCAGTCGTGGTGATTCCTCTAGTTATTTGCTTGATCGCAAGACGCCTCTTAGGGTGCTGACTCAACGAGGACGGACTGTGAATTAATTGACTTAATCAAATGCTCAACAGATACGCGAACGTGTCACCATACAAAGAGTTTGAATGAAGAGTTATCTTTGACAGGAAGAAAGAATTCACTAGTTGAGACATTTTGAATGAACTTTAAAAGTTATATACCGACAATACTGTATTGGCAAACGCGTGTAAATTATCAGACCGGAAACGTATCTGTCCTCTCGGTTGCCACTCTTGTGCGGAACTAAAGTAACTCAGCAGATCTTTTCACTTGGGTCCTTATTGACGCTAGAGACACTAGCCAAATTAAAACTTTATCAGAACTCGGAATCTATTCGCTTAAAAAATACGTAAGTTGTACTCAATACTATCAATGCAAATACCTATGATAAAAATAACTAATAAGTACTAATTGCCGAAGGCCACATGCTGTGTATGATGTTATTATCGTCACGTATTGTTTGATATTACTAATACTTGTCAATAAGATGGCACACACCTGACATAAGACATTTTCAGTGTAGAATTAATCGGCGTATACTCCAGTGCTGTGCTCTTTCGGTACGTGGTATATATTATACATTGGTAGAAAGATGTCCTGAGAAAGACTTTGTAAAGACCTGAGAAATACTGAATACAGTCCTGAATACTGTTCTGTCTTTCTCTCTCTCTCTCTCTCTCTCTCTCTTTCTCTCTCTCTCTGGGACGTGGGCTTCGACCCTTTGTGTTGAGTAAGACGTACTATAGTCGTAATTTTAAACTGGCATCTCTTAACGTTACACGTGCTAAGGTAAATGAACCACTCGAAACGAGATTGATAAACGGAGTTAAGGATACTTAACTTTAATTATTTTAACAGTTGACTCTTGAAAAGATATGTATTCCTGACGCTTGGAAGAATGAGAAACTCACGATGGCTGACGCTTGTGGTATTTGAGTATAGATATATTAATATTTACCGAGCCGGCCTCTGGATCGAATGTCAACCATGTCCTCGGATCAGGTAACCAGGCGTTCATTTCAACGAAATGTCGATCCACAGGATATTAAATAAGTTGTATAAAACTCTGGGAGAAAGTAGCACGAGGAAGAAACGATTGAAAGATTGGTAAGGCTAAGAAAGAACTGAGGCCCAATGTGCGCATCGCTATCTTTTTTGCTATACAGGCACAAAGTATGTGTGTATACGGTGTTAAGGGATCGGCAAAGGATTCCTTTGTCCCTGAGGAAGACACCGGGGCCATAGTTGTCGGTAGAGAACTTACCGATCAATGGAGATGCAGATCCGTTAGTGAGTTAGACGTCGTCATGAATTTTGAAAGTTGTGTCTTGCACCTGAAAATAATAATTTTAGACGTCGTTCTGTCAAGGAATTTCTACGGCCCTGGTGGTGAGCTTGCATTCGGATCAAGGCCATGTCCTGATTTTTTTGTGCAGGGTGTCCCATTGCGGAAACCAACTGAGACGTGCCAAGAATTTACAGCTTGACACGCACGTCAATTTTCAAAGTGATACGAGACATGTTAACGTTGATCGACGTCTGAGCATACGTCGCAAGCTCCTCCACGAAGTGACCGTAACCTCACCTAGAGCAGCCCGTAGAGAAAGCACTGTCATTCACCAAAAAATAGTCGAGAATTTCACGTTTTCACTCCTCGTCGATTTTTCACACGTTTCACCGTTCACATCTTATTCGTTGGATTTTCCACGACTGAAAAATCCTCTGCGAGCCACTAAACGCGATCCTGGAAAGCCACTACTAGCTCACTGATTTCGAGCTGAAACGAGCTTTGTCGTTTCCTTTCATTTGATACCCTATAAGATTCTTGGCACTAGCTGGCGCACCAAGCGATTCTTGATATTCTCTGTCAGCTGATTCAGCTGGGTGCTAATAGTACACGTGGGCTTACTGGGCTTCCTAAACCGACTTTAACCAACGAGAAAGATTTAATTTGGATTCAAGAGCAGCAGGACGCTTTTTGAACTTGCTCTACTAAGGATGTTGGCTCTACCGCAGAAGAAATACTACAGGCAGCGGGCACACTCCAATCCTATTGCTGACCACTGTATAGACTAGTGAGACAAATTATTTTACTTCATTCTCATTCATTTTTGTTATCCAAATGGGACTGAGGTATTTTTGTATATTTTGATTTTAGTCCTTCTTCGCCAGATGAAATGGACTGGAGCTCCTTGTATTCAGAGTTTTTTTCAACAGCAGAAAATCAAAATGCAGATGTATCTACAAAGAAAGTGGAATTTGCTGACGTAGGATGTGGTTATGGAGGACTTTTAGGTTAGCTGGATGTTTAGTTATCAAATCATCACTAGATTGACTGGAAGATTATATTAAGATTTTTCTGACAGTTACACTCTCTTCTATGTTTCCCGATAACTTGATTGTTGGGATGGAAATCAGAGTGAAGGTGTCCGACTATGTTATGGATCGCATTGCAGCATTGCGTTCACAATATCCAGGCCAATATCAAAACATAGCTTGTTTAAGGACTAATGCTATGAAGTATCTACCTAATTACTTTCATAAAGGACAGGTAAAGATATTGTATTAAAAGCATACTATTCTGTTCTAATCGTTACAAGGAAGTTATTGTTTTTGTGCAGCTGAAAAAGATGTTCTTCCTGTACCCAGACCCACATTTCAAAAAAGCAAAGCATAAATGGCGCATAATTAATAAATCTCTATTGGCCGAATATGCTTACGTATTAGCATTGGGTGTAAGTATTTTTAAACTATAAATTAAATCATTAGTCAACTGTCTATTAACTTGCTACTTTTATTATTCAAAGGCTGTGGTATACACAGTTACCGATGTGAAGGATCTACATGAATGGATGGTACAACATTTCGAAGAACATCCATTATTTGAAAGAGTTCCAGACTCGCAGTTGGTAAGAGTCAACAATAAATATTCATATTGTAATTTATACCACACTAAAGAGTTGTTCTAAAAATATCACTCATGTTTTGCAGAGTACAGATCCCATTGTAGAAAAATTATATGAGAGTACGGAGGAAGGTCAAAAAGTGACAAGAAATAAAGGTGACAAGTTCCTGGCCGTTTTTCGACGGATTCCAGATCCCTACATACAGCAAATTAGTTAATCTTATTTTTTAATAAAATTTTTATATAAAGGTTTTCATTCATTGACTTTGTCAAAGAACCCAAGCGTAGTCAGTCTTATAAATTATTGAAAGTGACGGTATATGATATATCTGAATTTTCCTTGATATTTGATTCTTTCTTAATCTGACTCACTGTGGCAGGCTCTGCTTCTATAAACAAAAATATATATCTAAACACCAACATTCAATTGTTAACAGAAAAAAATTTTATCTTTGTTTACTTTCGCTATCATGAGAAACCATTTTCATTTCACGTAACTGCGGACAAATTTTCATATACGTAATATGCCTGACGTCAAGTGGCTGTGCTAAGTGTGATATATCCAAAACAAATTCTTCATGTATTATCATAAATGTCATCTAAAACAAGTAACACATGTTTATCGCGACTAGTTCATTTTTATTGATAATAAACTCACGCGTTCCAGTATTGCAGCGATGTATCTTTGAGGAGGTACAATGTAAGAATTTTTCATTAGTTTTTTTCTGCGTATTTCATTAAGAGAAAATTGAGAATACTTCAAATCTTGGTTTTCGGTCAAGATTTTTAGTGCAACATCCTCAAAAAATTTGCTATTTAAAATTTTCCTAAGGAAAAACTGACAATCACAAAAATTCAAAATACGTTATACAATTTTGAATATCTTACCATATCATCCCTTCCAAAATGAAGCTGGCCATATTTATCAAATTTTCCTCAACAACGCGTTTAGATTCATTCATATTCAAATGTATTTCGTTCGGTGGATAATTAGTTAATTGCTGCATAACAGTAGTTTTCAAATCTTCATCTTGCACACCATATATATAACAAAGAACAGTAACAGCCTTGTGAAAGGGCAGAGGTCTTTCCCTGACTTCAGTACGTGGCATCTGTTTCAAAAATTAATCAAAGGCAGCATATTAAACAAAAATTAAATATTAAATGTAACGTACAGGAACATCCGTGCCCTTTTCCGTAATAGAAAATTGTCCTTTCAATTCCTCAGATTCAATACGACAAACTAAAATGTTCTTCTTATAGACACGTAGTTCACTAACGTTAATAAATTCGCATGTAACATCAGGATTAATTTTACAAGCGTATCCACCGGTAGTCACAGTCACATAAAATGTTTGAGGTGTTTCCGGTTGTATCCGACCTTTACGTGGTTTAATATGAACTGAAATAATTCCTGGCAAATCGTAGCTATACAAATGATTGCATTAAATTAACAGAATTCGTGATATATACGAAAAGCAAAGTAAATAAATATATCTGAAACAAACTTTTTCCATTCGTAGCCAAGCACGTCGGTCCTAAGAGTACTGTGAATCATCAGTATTCTGGTGATCTTACTATGCGTTCCCATAGGTGGTAATATTATATGATCCGTATTAAAATACACAGGTACTTGGTCAATGGAAAATGTATCGCGAACTGGTGATATTTCGGTAAGAATTTGAGTTCCGAAATAGCCTGTAGTTTCGCAACGGAGTTCCAACTCTGTCATGTTATTTCCAAGCATCAGAGGAACATTTGCCTATCGTATTATTATACGTATGAAATAATCGGTTATAGCGAATACAAAATAAACAGTAGGTATTGTACATAAAATTGTCCTGAGTGTCTCGGCTGAAATTTTAGTATTATGGGTTTGTGAGAATTTTTTGGTAGTCTGCCAGAAGGATGAAGACACGAAAATACTTCGTTGAAATACGTCTTATTGGCTTTGCGTAATGAATTAATATCCAGTGAGTAAGATACGTCGTGGTTACTATTGTTGTACATCCAGCACATCTAAATATTGATTGTTACGGGTAATTATTGTTGTACGTAGGTTAGTTGAAAAGCTTTGAGTATAGCGTAAATAGCTTAGATTATATTGTGTAATATCGCCAAGATTCAATACTTTCTGACTGACCTACGTATGTGTTTCAATGTTTATTGACTATTTCGGTTACCTGATAAATAGGATCGAAATCCCCGATATAAATACTTTCGAGATTTATCTGCGATCCATAAAGCATCATAGCTTTGGATTCTTGTTCTAATATTGTGACGATGTTTGTCTTCAAAAAAATGTGACGGTCGTTGCTCAGAATAAAGTCCCACTGAAGTTCTGTTGTTCCTGGTAATTTGTAAAGCAACTCTATCGTCAGTATAGCTTCTTTCCTAGGCTATAAATAATGTAATATTAATATTTTTCATTGGTTTCTTCTTATCTTGTAAGACAGAGAATCGATTTTATTACTTCCAGAGTTCCCGCTTTTGGATAAATCTTGCATGCTTCTCTGTGTATACAATTGTATTCAATATATTGAAACGAGAAGCTTCTAGATTTGGCAATACGTTGACAAGAACACAGTTGAATCCTTTTCAATGTCCAGGAAACGGAAACGGAAGTTGGATTAACCATGAGTAACTTTATAAGAAATGGATTCTCGTGTACAGTGAAGGCTGGAAAGTCCATTACAATACTTCTTGTCTCGTCAGGCATTATATCTTTTATAATGGAATTCAATCTATGGAGAAATATATAATTTTTCTTCCATTATATTTAAATATTGTTTTCTTTTCTACTTGTTTATCTGTGTCATTTTCCATAGAAGAATTTTGCTTATATTTGGACCAGATCCATGGTACAGCAGATCTTTGATCTAAAAAAAGTCAACATTAGAATCATTATCGGTTGATTATAAAGAATTACACGGACCTTTAAAATTGGCAGAATACAGGCGCAGTTTAATGTGCACACTTCTCGAGGTTCTGCAAGCGACACTGTTTTTTCAGTCTGAGTATTGATTCTGACGTAGTAACGAATCGACAATTCATAATACCCAGATTCCTGTGGTGTCAGTCGAACAAGGATTCTTTGATTTTGACCAGGATGAAGAGTCCCCACAACAGGATGGATTCGTAGATCACGCTTTATGTCGCCAATCGGCCAGCTGCTGTGTGCACACTCTATTGCGAAGTGAATTTTGACGGCACTGAAGTTAAATACGTGAAAACTAAGTTCCTGTGATTCTCCATAGGCCTGAATTCCAAAATCCAGCACTTCCGGTAGCGCCTGAGATAGTTTTATTTGTTTGGCTATATATATGAGATTATTAATTAAAATAATAAAAAGTAATTAATTACAACAAGGTAGCCAAGCTCGCATCTTCCTACTGCTTTTACACTGATATTTTGAGTATTTCCAATAAAACGTCCATTTCTCAATCCCCTTAAACGGCAATCAAGACTGAGAGCGTATTCACCTAATTTTATTGGACAGAACGTCCATTTTAATACAATTGTCTCGTTTGCATAAATTTCGCCACTTGAAGGTGCAATGCACAGTTCCTTAGGTAAGTTATGAAATGAATACCTGAATTAATTGATAGAGTTAATAATAAAAAGGAATGATAATTATACAAAGATAACATCGATTCATATATACATTATTCGGTGACGCGTCATGTTTCGCATGGTGACTTCTTTCTCCTGATGACATTCAGGATAGACTGGTAAAAATTCCACTAATTCATTATCGCCTATAGTTACACGTGGAAATTCCGCGTATCCTTTGAAATCAACGTAAGTCTCATTTTTGGGATTTTCATTGAACTGTACCGCCCACCGTTCCATATACAGTAAGTTATTCTCAGCCTTAGGAAACATGCCTAGGACGATTGCCTGATGATTTCTATAATTTTAAATAATTAACTTGCAGTACTAAAAATTCAATTAAAAATAACAATAAATATTTACATATTTAAGAGAAAATGTTAAACCTGTAAATTGTACCCAGAAGCGGCTTCACGCTAAAGTGAGTTAGATGTGGCGCCACAAAACGAAAGGTTAACGGAAGATATCCATGATTTTTAATGATAAAAGTCGTGTAAGCTGCTTGCGAAGGTGTGGTTGGTGGTAAAATAATTATTTGAGGAAGTTCATATTGCGGAATCCATCCGGTAGACGTTAGCGGGAACGAATGACCTTAAAATTAATTAGCAATGCGGTTATGTATAATTCAATGAAGGTAATATTATATAATGATAATGAAATATATACCTATCATTCGAATAGATGATACTAAAGGAACGAACACTATCGATTCTTTTGATTGACTCTCAATCTCGTTTTGAAATTTATCATTATTCCACAAAATATTGGCGAATAATTCTCGATGATAAACAGCTGATTCCTTATCAGGCTGAAACTGAACTTCGAAAAGAATTGATTGCTGGGCATGTACTATGGCGCTACTGGGACTCATAGTGAAGATTTTATCGATATCTGTAATAAATAAAATTTCTAATAAATTTATCTAGTTCTTTTGCAATTGCATTCTTTACCTTCGTCCCATTTAATTGAAAAGTCGATCTGACTGTGATTTGTGAAACATACGGTATGTGTTGTATGATCGCTACTGACGTTACCAAAATTGATGTAGTTAGATGAAAGTGATGAAGGAGGAGTGTATCCTTCTAGGACAGAATTATTGTCTTTCATGTATCCTTCGAAATTTTTTAATTCTGCTAGAGAATTTGGAAAAGTCTCAAGACAGATGTTATCTTCTTTAAGGAATCGATCAGTCGAATATCCATAAAGCTCCAAAATAATCGGACCCTGAGTCAATGCTTTTTTGGTTTTTCTTTTTCAAGTCTAATTAAATAATTTGTCCGATAGAATTACCTGACTTTCTATAATACAAGGAAGATACATGACGCAGCATCCAGTTTTACGAGGGATGTAAGTGATTGTCAGAAGTTGGTTATCAAATGGATTAATTATTCCATGATACAAGTTCAATTTGAATTGGGATTGATTCTCGTCGATATCAAACATAAATCGTGCTTTAATATCGGAATTATTTGTCATCCGAATTCTCTTCTTGATCGAGCCCTCATCCTTGGAACAAATCATCAAAAGTTTTGACACGGAAAATTGAATATCAGGGCCTGCATGAAGAAAATACAAATACAAGTTAACCATAAAATTGCGATTTATTAAACACAAAAATTTTATTCTGACAATTACCAATGCAATTTCCTCGTACGATAATTTTGTAACGCGTAAATTCACAATCGTCTACTATAAAATAATCCGTATTTTTATGAAAATAGGTAGTCGGTTTGTAATAAATATGGCAAATAAAAGTTTCTCCGGGTAGGAGAGACCAAGCGTATTTTTCCAAACTGAAAACATAATCCAAAGGATTCGTAATTGGATCTCTACGAACCTCGTACGACTGTTCTTTCTGAAAAAATATTCATTAAAATTAATGTACAATAAGGAATTTTTTCTCAAACTAAGTTACACAGCTCTGATTCCGTAATTTGATGATTTCAGCAGCCGTTGTACCCAGAGCGATCTTTCCAAAGTCAATTTCTATTATTTCTTCCATAATTACACTAGAGAAACGTTCGCACAGCGTATCGCTTAGAAATTGCAATCAGAAGGAGTTATGAGTTTTTAATTCGTACATTTTCAAATTGAATTCGTTACCGCCAAAAATTTGATAAAAATGCACTGCGTGTATGAATACGTATACGGTGATAGCATTTATGCCGATAATGAAGTCATCTTTTTTAATATTAATAAAATGATTCAGATATTAGCAGTTGGTAGATGCAAATATTCTATTGGATATGAAACAATTGGTATATTCCTAACCAACCAATACAACGTTAGCTTTAGTTAAGTTTCCAGCTGATATTTTTCTTGCAAATATAGAAGGAAAACAAAGAGTAACCGTATGACGTGTTTTTCGTATCGGGTTAGTTAATCGGTAAGCTACGTGAATTGGATCTCGTTTAACAAATATTTTGTTAGAGCAGTCATACTCGTGAATTCTTGTAACAATTAAAGTCTTGTCATCTTGGGATCTTAGACGCTGAGAACAGTGTCAGCATCTTTATGGCTCTATGACAGTTCCAGTTGCTCCAAAATGGTCGTAGAGTGTACTTCGAAGATTGTTTACCAGTTGCTCTTGTCGAGCGTTATTTTGTATAATGTCGTCTTTTGCGAGCTGTATACGAGATGTGAGTTTTAATAAGTTCATTGTTATCATAATTCTAAAAAGAGTTGATACGGTTTCGATTAAATAATATTCTCATAAATACTATTTGACATTTCAGACCCACTGGAGAGTGAGAAGATTTGTCATCCTCTGGCACGAAAAGGAAAGATTACTGGGTCCACTAGTAAACTCAACTTAAATCATTCGAAGACTGCAATTATTGTTAAGCCTGGGCACATGTTCGATAGCTGGATTGTCACTGCTGATAAATATTGTAAATTTACTATTGAAACGCGTAAAGGACTGCAACTCTTTGCTGTTATACAGAAAATGTCTTTCCGACGAAATGGGACCAAATGTTTAGATTACTTAAAAGTAAGGACTTTTTTTGTTTATATCGTTTAGATGGTCTGTTACACTGATACGAGTTACTAATCGATTGATGTTTAGTTTAAGAGATGGGATGGATATGAATCCGAAGAATTTTGTGGCCAATTTGATTGGAGAAGCACGAGGTCTTTCGCTTCTCCTGAAACAGAAAGTTCTGAAGAAAATGAAGATAGCGGGTCTTATGCTATATTTGATGTCAAAGGAAAACTCCAGACTAAGATATTTATTTCTAAGGAACCTCTACAGAAAGATGAGACACTGGATCTAAGTATTGTATATACTCCTTATACAGGTAACAACTGTGATTAATAAGAATGATAACGAGATATGCCAAATTAATATTTACATTACTTAATTACTTATATTTCCATTACAGACTGTGAAAAAGTTGACTCGGAAGAATTTTTGCCTGTACGTGAAAGCGCTTGTATTTGGAAAGATTTCTTTTGCGATGGGTATCTGAACTGTGCTTTTGACAATTGTCTTGTCGAAGAGAGTGAGTGTCCTGGTATAATTGTAAGCAATGGTACCGGAACAAAAGTGACTGTTGGTGCAGTGACCACTATATTTTTATGCTTCCTCATATTCGTTGTATGCTTGTGGATATGTCGAAGGCATAAGAAATTATGTTGGTCACCAGACTGTGCAGGACCAACTACTGGTAATGACAATACCCCACAATTAGAACGACAAATGAATATACCTGTTGATAGTCCAGTACCCTCAGCCCCGATGTTGGAAGTAGTGGTACCAGCACCAGTTCTAGACAAGGATTTGCCGCCTAGTTACGATTCTCTCTTTCCTAATCAACCGAATCCCACAACCACGCAATAACAAGTAATCTCCCATCAGTAAGTTATCTAATGTTTTAATTAGATAAAATCGTGCAATTTGCTTTTGCGAATAATGGTTTCATCGGTCTAACGAGCCAGTTCAATAGCTCCCATTCGTATTCTAATGTCTGTGGATTAAAATAAGATACGTCCATATAAGAATCTTGTAAACACTGACTAACGGTACTTATCTTTTTAATGTTTCGATACCAATTACTTATGAAATAGTAACCCTCTAATCATTGTAAGAAAAAAATATCATTATTTTGTTTTTTTGTGAATCTCAAGCTTCAAATGATGAAGCTTCAAGTTTTATTCATAATCCAAAGACACGTAAGAACAATGAAGAGGTGGTTGAAAGTTAAGGAGAATTTCTATAATCTGCTTCAACTACTTATATCGAACAATAACTTTTGAATAGAAATAAAGTTCAGAACAACTGCTTTGACTTTTTGGTCGACTTAGTATTCTAGTAAAGTTAAATTGGTGAATAAGACTGCTGTGAATTGTTCTTATTGCGTATGAAGAAACCTAACTTTTTTTTCCCGGAAGTAATGTAGTTTATCTGAACAAATGTATAAAACAGTGACCTCAATACCTTGGTAACTGATTCTCCGACTACACATGAATCTCTTAGATCTATATACATATGTATAACGTAGGATAAGACTATAAATGAAAAGACCATTAACGGGATACTCCTTTGTATTGAGAAAATATGTCAGAACGAATGAAAACGTATAAAACATATTCTATTACATGTGCCTGCCATTAACAATATGAGATTTTCCACTCGCATATCCATATTGACTTTACAATTATCGCTAATTATAATATCACATAGATAGATGTATATTTTGGAGTTGCTACAGCAACGTATATAATATAAAACATAAAGCCACTCTGATGAAGATGAATTAATGTTCTGTAAATATTGAATTTGTAATAAAATGAAAATTAAATACATAACGATATCCCGTTATCTTCCTAGGTATACTTAAGCGTCTATCAGGTTTTGCGCACAAGGAGACACAAAACGTTGTGGAATGCAATGGGAATTTTTAAATTTAAAATTAATTTAAAAATCATTTTCTAGTTAAAACATAAAAAAACCATTACATTGAATCATTCAATAATTTCAAGTATTCTTTATTCGTGTGAGACATTATAATCTGATACGCACTTGGTGTATTAAAGTTTTTTTGTCAGGTATTCAAGGACAATAAAGGACACTTGTTTATTCATATTGTCTAATATATTTTGGCGTCTCGTACAAAAAATTAAATTTCAAACGTGACAGAATTTTACGGTTTTTGTGGGGCAGTGTGCTCCAATAGCCACAGGGCTCCATTAATAATATTGTCAATCTCTACAGGACCTGATCCCAATGGATGATTGTCCTCGTAGACTAGCATCCTGTAACAAAATTTGTCCTTAATTATTTTCTGATTGAAGATAAAAGAATATCAGACATAATTACCTAGTCTTGACATTATTGGCCTTGAGACGATGGTACCAAAGTATTCCCTGAGAACACGGTACCCGCAGATCATTGGTACCGATGCAAATCAAAGTTGGTGCACGTACTTTGTCAGCATGCACAATTGGTGAACAATTAAACATCTTGACGAACATTTCTACGGATTTTTGTTGCGGTGTCGACTCATGGAAAGGATACGCAATTACAGCAGTACACCTAAAAACCATGAAATAAAACGCAATGAACTTTGTAACGATATATGGATCATTGGGGTTAATCGTGGCGCGCTAATTTGTTCTGATTGGATAACTTGTTGCATCATAAGAAATAGGTAAGAATTTATAAGTGGGTTCGTATTTTCTTGAATTATGCAGTATAGTTTAGTTTCGTTGAATGTCTTATTGAAAAAGGCATTAGGTTTACGGCAAGGCTTACGCGCAATCCTGGAACGCGATTCTTTCTTCCCTACTCAATGCATTGCGACTGAAATACAAATCGATAAATTACCCGAATAGAAAGACATTTTTATTAATAAACGATTATACTTACCAATCTGGTATATCTGATATAGTATACATGGCGGCAATGTCAATCACTGGATTTCTCGCAACAACAGCCCTAAATAAATTCTGAAAGTCGAATACTATCTGTATTGAGACGGTACTATGGATTTATATGGTTTATTAAAAATTGTTTTATAAGATACCGAATATTGGCCGCTCAAGTGAGCCACCAGGAAGCCACCGTGAGATCCACCGGAGAGTCCCAAGCGCATTGGATCTAGCCAAGGAAATCTGCGCAAAGCTTCTTGCGTCGCTTCGATGCAATCCTTGACGTCGACTTCGCCCACTTTTCCTTGAAGGAACTCCACATTCTTTGCACCCATTCCAGTAGATCCTCGGAAGTTGACTTGGAGTATTCCAAATCCTTAAATTTTTTAATATACCAGTTGTTCTTGAATGTGACATGGATATTTGAATTATGAATATTATTGCCTATATTTACCCAGCAGGGCAAAGACAGTATGGTCCAGAGAAAAAACATTAGCGAATGAGGCATGAGGTCCTCCGTGAGGTACTACTATTAACGGAGTCGATTTGAGGTCACCATCCTTTGGTCCAAAGTATATAGAATTGAATTGTTCTGAAAAATATTATTGCATATACTGAATCCAACAGGTTTATTAATAGATGTTTGCACAGGTTGTACAAGGCGATACGTACTAACTTCATCATCGTTGTCGTACAAGTGTTCGATTTGTTCATACTTGATATTCTCAAGGCCAGGGATATCTTGCGGAGAAGTAATTTCGGTTCTTGTAATATTTCCAATACTAGAGGCCTGCGAATTGAAACGACCTATAGCAAGGCGGGAAGGTTCTATCAAGGACGTCCTAACGAAGGCGATTACGTCGTTTCTCACATCCAAAATTGTCAGGCTGCTGCTGTCGTTTTCAATTTCAGTAACGGCCTTCGTTTCTAAGAGTCACAGTATTCTAATGATGATCATTTTTTGTATTCGTTAAAAATAAAATAAAAGCAGAACACCTACCAACATTAACGATGTATGATCTAACGTTCGAGCGTTGAGCTGTACTCAAAAATAAATACTTAGAGTCTGCACTCCAGCATCGTCTAGGTAAACTTCGATCATATAATCCGTAGAATTGTTTCTCATTATCAATTGTAATACTGATATGAACAACGTCAATCAGTATGTCCATCTAGAAGTTGGTAAAGTGATTTCTGATTATCACAAGAATCTAGCAGCCAATTTATTTTATTAATGGATAAGGACCTTTTCTCTGGATGCTTCCCATTCCATTCGCATCAATCTGTGAGCATTGTGATGTGGTCCATCAGCTTCCCTTTCCAACCAGACAAGATATTTTCCATCCAGACTGAATCGGGGTGAACGCACTGCATATCCGTCTGAAGATATTTTTTCTGGAACGTGGTAAAATCATGTGATTTGATTACGCTACGGTTAGATAAGTGAATAAATAATTTATTATTGAATTTGCGTCATACTGAATTCTCCATTCTTCAGTAAGAAGATCCATGAATCTCTGTTGGTACAGGCGATGAGACCTAGATACCTGGGTTCGTGTTTCCATGCTACACCTACGACGTCTTGACCATCTGGAGTCCAAAGTACCTGGCCAGGAGATAGGTCGTCCGGTACTCCGGCTAAGGCAGTAATCGTATCTGTATTCGTATCAAGAATCACTACGACAGGCCTGTGCTTTCCTACCAATTGCTCTCCCCAATGAGGTTTGTATATATATTCATTTCCCTGTGAAGTGATAAGCATATTAAAGATTATAGCGAAATACGATAATCAGTTTATCTAAAAGCTAAGTTTGGATATTCATATCTTAATCTTAAGCTACTTACCTTTATCGTTTCCTCTTCTTCTCTTTTTTCTTTCTCCTTTTTGTCTACTGACTTTTGTTTATAAAATGCTTCTGATTTTGGAAGATTTTTTTCAGCAATGTAGAGCAATTTACTCTTATCCGGAGACCATTGAAACGCGCCAAACTCAGCTGCAATGGACAAAACGAATTATAGAAGACAGGTTGACGCACATTAATTGTTAATCAATGTTGTTTACTACGTACAGTCGGTATACACATCACCATGTACATCCAGAGCAGTTAAGTCATAATTTTTGACAAGGTGCTGCCTATCCCAGATTTCTATAAATTGTCTGGAAGCATTGTCAACTGTTGCCGACCTTAGTACAGCTCTACGTTGCTCATCATCAGATAACACAGATACAACCCTGTTATAATTATAATGTAAATTATTGCTCTGTCATTCTCCTATAAGCATATGTAAATTTCTTTATCTTCTTTGACAAAAATACATACTCTGTTGTTATATCAATAGGAAAGCTCTCTGATACAACTTGAAGATTAGAATCTAATACATGCTCCTGTACAAAACGTTGGTTTGTACGTCTCTCAAGATTCCTTTGAGACCACTTACTTTGCACTGTCACTCCATTACCTACAACTCTTATAATTTTGGCAGTAGACAAAGAAGGATTTTGTACCACAGACTTATATATCTTTAGTACTTTATCAATCTAGAACAATGAACAAAAAGAAGACATATATAACAAAAAAAAAAAGACAGAATGCTTAATAGCAAAATATTTTCTTACTTGAGAAGATGCCATAGCTGTCAGAAATCTGGATCCACTTATAAATGGCAGAGATACTGTTGTGTGGTGATCATATAAGAACAGATCACAGTCTGATAAAGAAACTTGCTTAGTGCTCTAATTTATAAACTCTCACTGTTATCTTTAGCAGGACGCTATCGATAAAAGGGAAGAGGGTGGGATGGATGTTCCAAGTAATACAAATGGCAATGATTTAGATAAAACTACTAATGACTTTTAACAAGATGTATATTAACTTCAGAAAAAGGTTCGTTTACACTCACGAAGTGGAACTCTAACTCAATAATGCAGCGGCGCAGAGATGTTCTATAAAAAATGATGCACTCTTCAATTCTATTTACATCATTGGATAATAAAGGGATGCCATTGCATTGAAATTCAAACGATTTCGTACGATAAAGGAGAAAGAAATGTTTGAGATAAAAAGGTGTAAGGTTTTGGAGTATTATTTGTTAGTAGTATGTATATTTTTGTGAATAGATACCGCAAAAGCTTTTGGAATGTAAATGTACTCTCTGTAGGTAAATTACTACCTAGAATTCTGTTAGATGGCAATACTTTATAAATCTAAGAAGTGACAGTGGGTTGTCTGATTTTGTTTACATTCTGTTTGAAATCAATATATTGGATGTGAATAGGTATATTTGGGTATCTATTTGTTATATTAGATTTAACTATTAATTTCTATTCTGTTGATAGGTACGATGTAGGTTGCATTGCGATTTAATGTTTATAACTAGTTAATGAAGTCTATCACAAAATGTGGAGGAGCTCGGTGGTAACTGCTTCGGATCGTATATTTCCTGGCTTAGCATATCATGATCGCAAAAAGGAATTTTATGATATTGGTATTCTCTTATTTAGTAGAACACATTTTCTTTATTATTTATATAGAATTTCATTGTTTACTTGTATATTTTTCAGAGCATCATATTAAATCTAGTCTGCCGCTTCAAATGACTCTCTATTTTAATGTATGGCTCTTTATTCCATGGTTTTTGATTATTGTATGCTGTTTGGATATGAAAGTATGTATTAACAAAGTTCTTGGCAAAGGCTGAAAATCTTTTATCATTTTATTGTTGCTTTAAATGAATGTATCTTTTTTCAGTATTACAGACTGTCAGACTTGTACAAATTTGCAACTGTCACAGTATTTATTGTTATATCTGTTTTGGAATGTGCAAGACTTTACTTGGGGTATATGGGTAATTTGGCAGAGAAGGTTTGTAAGATCCTATAATTGTGCAATTCATCCTCTCATTTTGTGCCGATTTATTATTTAATTCAACAACATTACAGATTCCAGAATTAGCAGGTTTTTGGCTGATTTCTACTCTCTTGCAATTTCCCTTGGAAATGTTCCTTATTTTGGATGGAGGAACGATGCCTCTTCTAGGAGAGAGAGTGGTTAATGGTATTATGCTATTTCTTCTTGTCACTGAAATCATTACAGGAACCATGGCCTTAAAGCATTCTGCAGATCATCATGCAAAAAGATTTTATTTAGCACAGTTGTATGGCATCGAGGATAAGCTAGACTGAAGTAGATTTTTCTATAAAAAGCATCATGCATAATAAAGAAGAAGCACTTATTTACATAAAAAATATATTACGTGACCCATACATTTGTAGCTTTAATAAATATATATATATATATATATATATCCATGTCTAAGCGATAGACAAATATAAAATTCTCTTACAAGTACTGAACAAGCATTATAAAATCTTAAGTTTTTGACAACTAGTACATGGCAGGAATAGTCGGTGATTCTTAATTCTGAACATATCTTTGAATCACACAATATGTGTTACACTCTCGCATTATTATTAAGGTTATATTGTTCATAGAAGGAACATAAATTTATAACATTTGTTTTCATTCCTATAAGGACTACCTCCAAATCCTTTAATGTAATATCCTCTTGACCTGGTTTCCCATTAGCCATGGCCTGCAGCAAAGCTGTCTTTGTAGGTACCATTCTTGCTATAAGCTAAAATCAATGATCGTCAATCAAAAATCATCACTGACAAGATAAGTTTCCACTAAAACTGTTGATATTCACGTTAAAAAGTTGTTGCGCCATCCAGCCATGAAATGGTTCCAAAGCTTCTTTATATGCTTTTTTCAAAAAAGCACCAAGATCTTCAGTCCTTCTACCAGCTTTATGATCTTCAATAATTTCTTCAAAAAATAACTGTATCATATAAAGCCCCCTGAAAAACATTGAAACTATTCAAATCTATCCGATTTTCTTTATTAAACTGTTTAAAAATATTTTTGCCATCTTTCTTTTACTTACCGTCTTAGCCACAATAATGCGTCAGTAGCAATTAAATCATGACCTGCTGCTTTCTCCAAGAGAATCAAATCCTGCAGAGTGAGATGCTGCTGTCTATTGCTATTATATTTCGTATTGATTTTCTACAACAGTATAGATTACAGAACATGATATAGGAATATAAATTAATTTATTTCAGTACAATTTTACTCACGTCGATATTTCCCTGCATATCATATTTGACAGGTGCGAAGAGTTTTCCAAATTTATCTGTAAAAGATAGGTAAGTATATCACTCAATGCTTTTTTATTCATATGAAACGAGACATTTTCGCTCAATTATTCTTAATCTATTCTAATTATTATCTCGAGGTTATGTGATGAACCCGAACCATGCGGTAATGACACTCACCAACCATTCGAACTATGCCTTGTGCTGCCGCCAAAAATTCTTCCGTTGCGATTTTTCCATCGACGACTTCAGGAAACGACACGAATTCCTCGTGTCCATCATTTTCAGCGACCTGTCTCCGAACATCACCATTAGGAGCAGACATTTTTTATTGTCTACAATGAAATTAGAAATGCGTTACTTTTCACTATACCGGAAATACGCAATTCTATACGTTACCCATTCCTTTATTTTATCAAGAAGTATCATCCACTATCACAGGTATCTACGTTCCACTAGATAACGCATTTCATATATTTAAATTCCTTAAGACGCAATTTAATTATACTCAACCGGCGATTATAGAGTCGGTCCATGAATTTAATATATTTCTTTGACAAACGACAAACAATGCTGTCCTTAAAAAATCACAAAAAATGTTAAAATAGACAAAAAAATATATGTATATCAATACAAAATCATGCACGTGCATACTTTCTAACAACAATTCTGTACAGAGCCACGTGTAGTTTACTAAAAACTTTGTTTTTTTTTAAATTTTGTCAAAAAATCACACGAAATTCGTGGACCATTATATGTTTCCATTGTAGTCTAGTTGAACGGTGAAACACGTATGTTGTATGTATATATATCAGTCAGCTATAGATATACCTTTAAACATTAGATATACATTGAAACGTGCGTTAGATTCTTATAAAAACACAGTCACGCCCGTCACTGTATTATTGTCATTTAGATTGTATCTCGACCTAAATTCAGGCTGAGTTCTCTATTTGAATATGATTGATTAGACGATATTTTGATAGTACTTACCCAAAAGAGTAATTGCTACCAAACCAGCTTATTACGCCTAATAGTTCAACGAAGGAAACGAAGAGAGAAAAGTCAAACGAAGCGTTACATCTGGTGTGCAGCTAAAGCCTAAATCATCGAGAAGTGGTCAGATACCAAGACGTCGTATGATTACCTTATCTTATCTAGTCGGCTAGCTATAGTATGGTTTGGCATCTGTCAATGAAAGCTATTGGATACCTCTTCTGATTCACTAAGGTTGACCACCTATGTAGGAGTAACTAGAAGAAATTACTTTAATGAGGGATATATTATGAAAAGGATACAACATTAATTTCGGTCACCATCCACTATATTTCTCACTCATTATTATATTATTATTAATTAAATTAATTAATTAATATAAACTCCATGTCGTTCAACCATGACATTCTGCAGCACAATATAATAATATTGTCCTTTGCAAATTCGTTTTGCTAGCCTATTATAATATTATTAAAATAATTTATGAAATCAATACTGTACATACATGTTACAATGTACAATTTCTAATAAATCCTAACGCGTTAAATATGTAAATCTTATGAGAATATATATATATATTATGTATTCAGAGTATACCATATCAATTGAATATTATAAACGCATAATGAATTCTTAAAGGTAATTCAATTAATTATATGTTTAAGAGAAATTGTCAAGGAACTAACAGTTGTGATTATGGAATTTAATAGAAAAACTGATGGAGTCTTCACATTTTTAAATTAATATCCTTTATCTTAGTTTCTTATGCGGTATTCAAAATTTGAAATTCGCATATTACTTTGCTATGGTACACCTTGTACACGATTAAGTGAGTTCGCATGCTACTTCTTTCCTAAATGTCCTCTATACGATGCCACACAGGGCTCTGTATTTGGTTGTAGGATTAATCGATCTAGGTATTAACTGTGTATGCTAGGAAATTCCTGATAATCCTGAACATATTTGTGCTTATCATAAATCAAATGCATTTGTTTAAGACAACCGGCGAGCAGCATAAGCAGGTACATGCGTTGCGTAATGATTGCGCAGATAGTTAGTGCGCATGCGCGTCTATTATGTTGTTACAATTTTTATTAATTATTCGATTTCGTTTGAAATTGGCCCTGTCGTATAAAATGCATTTTGAAATAGGTATACGTGCTACATGGAATCTCTGAATTTTTTATACCTTTATGCGACATGAGTAAACAGTCGTGAGTTGCAATAATTAATTATATACGAAATTCCTTTTGTAATTAATGATAATCGAGATATATCGGATAACACTGATAACAATTAAGTAGTGTGAGATTTTTGCTACAACAACAAAATGTCTTGATTACTGCTCGAGGATAAATTATCGAACAAGGATAACGCCAACCATCGAAGCAGATCGGTCTACGCTCTACGTGCCAGCCGAAGACCGGCGCCTCGTAATACGATAGTCTTATTTACTCCAACGTACGATATAGATAGTGCTGATTCTGTGCCTTGAACTCTATAAGCCTCTTAAATAAAAATCGACGCGTGCCGCAACAGAAGCCGTTCAAGATTGCCAGCAGGAAGTATCGAGAGTGTATCGAGTAATGGAGAAAGGAACCTTCCTTGAGAGATCAACTTTTCGAATGGCTGTTAGTGATGACTATTGGAGGTTTAGGATATTCGGAAGTCCTAAAAAGCTGTTGGTAGGGGATGCTTCAGGACGTTTCCGACAGTGTCCTCGGCGACAAGAGTGAGAGGAGCCAGACAGTGAGGTGGCGGTGATGGTACCAGGGCTTCCAGAGGTGGACGAGCACCAGGAAACTGACGTGACCCAACGACCATTCCACCAGATGATTCACGAAGTTCCATCACGCGTACTCCGTATCGTGAGCGGACGACGTTCCTGGTGAGGTCGGAGAAGTTATAAGCAGGAATCTCTTAACCCTAGATAACGTAACTTACCTTTTTCCATCGTATTCTATTTCGTTGAGTCCTCGTGCGGGTATGTTGTCTATCTCGTTATTGAACCAGCGATGATAAGCCAGGATAGCTGCGCACGAGGGTCCCCAGAACGTCCTATCAGGTTGAGTCGGTGGCTCCGTGGATGATAAACTCCTGGAAAAGGACCTGTTGAGCTCTGGACTAGCTGGGGCTGAGAGTCTACCAGGACTAAGACGTGGACTCGAGGATGGGGAAGGTCTTGAGGTCTCCGAGAGAAGACGTCCTCTTCTGGGGCTGGCCATTATTGGTTCCTGGACCGTCACGGTCACGCTCAGTGGTCTGCTCAAGGCCACTGTAGTATGCTGAGGATCTCTCCTTATGGAATTACGATTAGGATCCAGTCCTGCACCACCAACGAACACTCTGTCCACGTAGTCAAAGCCACGACCCATTATTCCCTCTCTCGTGTGACCCAGGTCAAAGGTATGACCAAGTTCATGGAGAGCCGAACCCAAAGTCGTTGCCAAGCAGCCTCCATGTGTGCCTCTGTAGTTGCTGTCGTCCATAAGCTGTTCCGTGTCGACGAGGGTTGAGTCCAAAAATCGTGGGAGGACCTGAGCCAAACAGGTGGGCCAGGTGTGAAGACAGGCTGACCCAAAAAGTGCTAGACCTCCACCACCCAGAGCAGCGTGCCCTTCGGTTCTTGCCAGGGTGTCTTCGTGGGTCCTTGGATTTGGTGCTCCTCGGTACCTTGTGCATGATAGGAAGGCCAAATACTTCCGGTCCCTCGAAGCTAATGGGCCAGTCATCAACTCACGAGCTATTAATTCCCAAAGGTCTCGCTGATTCATTGCTCTAGCTCTATCCACGTGCAACATACTGTGCATCACCAGACACTCGGCACCATCTAGATCTCTTTCGAGCTGGAATGTTTTCCTGCCGTGACCAGCTTCTCGAAGTTTCTCGGCAGTCAGAGTCTGCAGGAGTCTAGCTCCCAGGCCGATCCTGGTCGCTGCGCTCTCCGGTGAACGATCTTCGCCTCTGGGACCTTGGAAATAACCATCGTGTCCAGAGCATATAACATAAACAGGTGTGACTCTTAATCTCGTTGGCCTAGGTTCATGTATCAGAGTAAATCTTCGACGTATTCCACCAGCTTCCAGGTCCAGCTTATTGAGACCTCGTGCGAGATCCACCAGAGCACGAAACTCCCCGGAGACGATGGGCCACTCCGAGACAGAATTTTTGTGGGCCCGTACAGTGATGTGTGAGCATCCTTGTGGCACCCGACCCCGTAGAAGAGCCATGCTGTAGCTAATAGTCTCCCCATCGAAGAGATTGCTCACAACGATGCTCTCTACGTTCCCATTCGCTAAGCTGCCGCGTTCATCCCGTAACGTCGCGTCCGCAAGCACCTGTAATTCCGTCGAGCAGTCCCATTCATTTACCTGACTCGGATCCTCTGGCTCCCAATGCATTGTCGATTATGCCGCGGCAAGTGCTGCCAGCTAGTGGTTACACATCGAACTACGTAGCCATTCTCCCTCTGCGACACTCACGTATTCTAGCCATTACAGTCGCGGCGTGTGCCGGCTGTCAACGTAAAGAGGAACTCACGAGAAACATCCCCACGTACTATTTAAGACTCCTGACACTCTCTCACTTTCCACGCGAGACGTCCTTATCATCAGATGCCTCCGACACTTCTCCTAACCACGTTTCAAGAGCACGAGCACGACGTACTGTTATTCACAACGAATACCGAGGCCGCTTGTGTCAAGGGGGCCACTCCACGCGTGACAGGAAACTCTGACACGGAGTAATAGCGAATGGCGCCGTTTCGAACAGTGCAGAATGACAACCGCATTGAATGCGCATATCATTAGTCAAAAATAAATACAAAGCCTTCCAAAGGTTCGCCCTGCCGAATGTTCGCGTTATCAAGGACTAACGATACACCGTTATTGCATAGAAGAAACGTCTATTGATTAAGACAGAAATCCACGTTGGAAAAAAATAAAAATTTCACCAGAAGATACGAGGACCACATGCGACTTGGTAAATGTCGCGAAAAAATACTTACCATTATGCAGAAGGTGCGAGAACAGGACCTAAGACGGAGACGGCTAGCCGGCTCCGTACATGCGGAGAGACTGTGGCGCCGGGACGACAGCGGAGGACGCTGGTACTACGGCGTCGCTGCAGCGGCGCATGCAGCCTAGTCCTCGCGCACCCGCACTCCCGCCCTTTTCTTTCCATCTCGGTCACCCCCAGCTGCCCTCGACCTCCCACTCGACAACCCTCCTCGCGGCCACCCTCGACCAGCCAGCGCCTAAGTTCTGACTTAGTCACCGCCGTGACTAACCATCACTTGAAGTAGCAATGCTCCTATGACTGCCAGGTAGATCCTTCGTGTAATAATTCCAAACACCAGTTTATAGAGTCCTCTTTCTGTAATCCTGACCACCTTTCTTCTCTTTCAGGGCAATTGATCGTCACCTTTACCTCTCTCTGTTACTTCCTGACCTCTTGCACGTGGTACCTGATCTACAGTTAACTGAGGGTTGAAAACTGTCACATCGATATTCCATTCACGACATCCAAGTAAACAAACCAGAAAGAAAAGCACTGGCTGGAACTGTGAGACTTGCACCTTGTGCCGAAACAAGCAAAAATCCATGACAAGAATTTCTCTTGGCGCATTATTCTCTTGAGCTCTTACTTCAGGCTAACGTATATCTACGAGAGACCTTATAGCGCAGCACCCTTGTCTCAAGGGTCGATGCGCAATATGTGCCTCGTCATTCGTGTTAACACTCAACTGCTCAACGTAGCCCCCGAGTTTCTAAGATCGATTGACGTTACGTCGTTCTGTCGATAGAGAGAAAAAAAATAGATGGAAATTCGCCATCAACTGGGAATACCCTGGTGCGAGGTCTTCACCTAGAGTCCCTGCGTCAAAACTAGCTCGATGAACATTAACCTTAATCGCATTTGGCTTTTTGCCAGAGAGATTCCCAGCTCCCAAGTGGCACTCGAATCTGTATCTATATACATATATGTGAGTAGTAATGGAACCGTTATAGCGAGACCTGGGGGGCGTGGTTAAGTAGGGGTGGGGGGTGAGTCCCAAAAGTATTTCGGTTAAAATTTTTCGGTTTCAAACTCGACGCCCCCCAAAAGTTTAGCGAATG
>JARQTI010000016.1:239716-272407 GCA_030142655.1 Trachelus tabidus
TTGAAAAATTTCAGTCGTAAAACTTTAGGGGCGTCGAGTTTGAAACGAAAAATTTCATTCGCTAAACTTTTGGGGGGGGCGTCGAGTTTGAAACCGAAAAATTTTAACCGAAATACTTTTGGGACTCACCCCCCCACCCCTACTTAACCACGCCCCCCAGGTCTCGCTATAACGGTTCCATTACTACTTATGTGTATATATATATACTGTAAAGGACATACAGAAAATTAAAATCCTGAGCAGCACCAGAGTCCCTTCCTATTACCAGCATCGATCATGCTTAAAGAATTTAAGGTGTGTCTTAGTAAGATCAAACTAGATAATCATTAACATTAATGATTGAAGTAGGTAGAAACTAAGAGACCAGTATTAACGAATTTGGAGATTTAATGTTTACCAGAGACAATGTGGAGAATTGATGTTTACCAGCTTGTCCCAACTGCCTCATTTACATGAGTATCCGAGGCCGAGAGATGCTTGCCGCAGGATCAACGTACTCTGATGTGCGCACCTACTACATGGTTAACTTGTACCTTGAAGGAGTACGAAAGCGAGGATGGAGGAAGCAGAAGAAAAGGCGCGTGCCTCGAGTCACTGAACGCATTACAATTATGATAATAGAGGAAGGAAGCCATGATCACTCTCTACGCGTTGGCAGCTCAGAATACGTTCAAGATGGTACGTATAATAACATCTTCAAGGAATTAATGTCCTGATGGTAGCGAGTGTAAAACTCTTCTTTGGTTCTTCGATCATGAAGTGGAAGATGTGACCGACTTAAAGGGCGAAGACATCCCAAAGGTGTCCATTCCTGAACGTCCTAGGGTGCCAATGAACTTGACTTCATCATAGTCGACGTAGACTCTACCCAGGCATCTCTATGTAATTGATAGAGATTCAGTGAACCCTTGTCCTACTTGGAGGGCACTCTACTCCAGCGTAGTCAACGCTGCACTACTTTCCGAACGACCCTATCGACTCTCGCTTACTGCGATCTACGCTACGAGAGTTCATCCTAGAAATCTCCATTCCCGTTTACCATTCACCAGCTCGAGAAGCCGCTCGATGCTGGCAATATCTTGGGAGCCCGCGTGAAAACCAAAATGTCAGAGAACGAATTCTTGTTTATGCAATTTTTTGCATTTTGAGTTCCGTCTCAGGATGATCCCGGATGAAACGTGCCAAGGTCGATTCACATAGATGCTTCCTAGAACACTCATTCTGGGTGCAGCCAGGTACCAAATTCCATCTGATTTGCATAGAGGCATTATCAAGGCCAGATGACGGTCGAACATCCAATGCAATTTCTTATTCGGGTTTATCATTATGTATTCTGAGAATTGCAGGGAACCTGGAGACTGTTATTGTACTTCATGGAATCCACTCTAAAGTTTCAATCGATCATTCAACCAATCTAGTCCATGGCCGCAACGCGACGATCGATCCTCCCTGCCGCCATTGCGAAAAGAGACACGGTGCATCCTGGCTGCATTGATGCGTCCATCCTGGTGTCTTACGTTTCTTGGTAAATTGGCTTTGACAGACAGGAAGTTAATTAATTGCGGCACCCCGATGGGAACCCGAATATGGACGCTTCACGATGCTCTAAGATGTTCTACATCCGGTAATAATTTTGAGTAGAACATTTTTCAAAGATACCTGCAGCCTACATTTATTTTTAAATCCATTTCAAGTTTACTGAACATTTGACATTTTCTTTTTACGGGTCCAAGTGAATTACCACTTGTGCAACGACCAAGCAGATAACGTGATCAGTTCCTGGGCTGTTCTTTACTGTTATTTAACCCTTTGAATGCCGAGCTCTTCAGATTTAAACCCATGCCGGACATATATGCGTCCATAGCACTAAAACGTTTAAATTTCTTTTAAAATATTAATGAAATTTTCATTAATCCACGCTATAGCCCTTCTCAAAAACTTCTACAAGCTCTACGCGTCCCTTGATACCTTCAACTGTACTGCGTCTTTGAGTCCTTATACGCACTGCGTAAAATTTGACCTATCGATTCTTCCCAATAGAGAACCAAGGTGTACAGTCCATCGTTCCCGCTACTCCACTAAAGGCAAAGGAAGATCGACGTATCCCAGGTTGATCGAGAGTGAAACTACTGCAACGCCAGTAGCCTCCAGCTAGGGTTCCCTGCCAGCTCTGCACCTCGTGGACGTCTTTTATTTCATGCGTGTTAAATTGCACAGCATCTCATTCAGGTTCTAAAATATCATCAAGGACTCATATGCATGTACGACCAATACTTTAAATCTTGGTTGAACATTTTTTTGGTATTGTCGACTCACAATACAAGCATTTTGTCTATTTATTATTTTTTTTCTTTTACGCCAGTAAAGAAGTCACGACGTTAGCCGCTCTCTGATCAGCATCCATTCCGTCTGGATCATTTTACGAAGAGCCAGTCTACCGTGAAGCAGTCTGCATCGTCAGAAGCGCTACTGGTAGCATTGTAGATACATATACATATATCCTAGAATATTCTATACCTCAATAGTATATAAGATACTTGCACAAGTACTTTAAAGGTAATGATCTGATTCTAAACGTTTGAGCAGGGAAGGTAGGAAGGAAGTGCAGACGGTTTTTACGTTACGTTACCCGAGAGATATCGTGACTGGCTATTATTGCGATGATGGAGATAGTAGGCCAACTTTCGAGATGACAATTTTATCTGGATGCATGTTAACCGTGGCGACGATACTGTTTTCGCTACTTTCCGATCGCCTTAGGATTCGCTCACGCTGATAGGAATTATTTGATTCTACCTAAGGTATACCGTCCCGTTGTATTTAATTTGTCCGATCCCACTTTAATCTCATAATTTCTAATTTCTCTCTTCTATAGCCCCAAGGCAATACCCGACAAGGAATGAGCTCCGAGTTGCAGTAAAACTACAATTGGATAGATGTTAATTATCCGAAAGGGAGAAGACGAATGATGAAGATTATACAGGACATTGATTTGCACTCAGAATGCACCAAGGATATACGTATATTCAAGTGAATGCGCCTAGGCTTTCCTCCACCAGGTGTGGTAAGAGTGAGCGTTCCTGGACGCTTAGAGCGGCGTGTTACTCGCACTACTCCAGAGGGTTAGTGACCGTGAAAATAGTCCCTGCAAGTGGGACGGCCATTTTTCAAAATCTTTGCAACGATTGCGTGCGCCCACAACCGACCTACATTCGAGGTCGATGCGCCACGATCATTCGTTTCCTCGTTTTTCCCTTCGCTCGCTGATTCTCCAGTGATCAGAATCAAATTTCCCGCCTGAAGCGCCGGTCGAGCAAAGATGGGAAAGTGTAGCTGTTTAAAGTACCAAGTAATTTTTTTGGTCATTTTCAGAAACGAGCAGAGCATTCGGATCGAACGAAGCGAGAAGCAAGACATTGTTACAGAAGCGTCAGCCAAGTCTGCCTAGCTATGAAGTTGAAAACAAAGTAGGCTATCTTGAAAAATAATATCACGCTGTGCTAACTAGATGGATTTTCTTGGTGTACGCTTTCTTGGATTTATCTCGAACGTTCATTATCGTTAAAAGGAGCATTTAGTTCTGCACTCTCATAAAGAAGATGGCGAATTGTCGCTTTAATGGTTGGCGGCAAGAGTTGTGGCTGGATAGGAAGTTGTATTTATCTTGTAGCTATAAACAGCATCTTCTTATTCTTCCTCTGTCTTTTCTTCTTCCTCTTCTCGATTACATTGATGATAAGTCGGCCAGTTATAAATAAAAGTACAATTTTGTTTGCCGCAGCGCGCTCCACTTGCAGCACTTTCATAACAGAGCGAAAGAGAGAGGGTTGATCCTGGTGGAAGGGAGGAAAGTGTGAGGGAGAAGGAGAGAGAGAGAGAGAGAGAGAGAGAGAGTCTTTCCAGTTTCAAGTAGGATGATTCAATGCTCACTCGTTACTCCCTGCTTTGTTTCTCCTTCGCCAACTCCTGCAACTCCTGATCGTGCGCACGTTGCTTGGCGCGAGAGAGCGAGAGGATTGGAAGCAAAGTGAATTTTTCAGCAGTGAAACGAGGTCGCATCGTTTAGAGTTTAGAAGGAGAAACTCTTCTCGAGGTCCATGAACTTAGGACTATATCTCAAGACGATTAGAGGATAATAATAAGAGTTTACTTGAAGAAAGGAAAATTTCAGTTCACTCTTCTACTTTGTCTCGTCTCGTCCCGTTGCTATCTTATGAATTCATTTACCAACTGCTTTCGGCCTGATGCCAGTGAAAGCCGGAAGACCTCGGTGGTTTTTAAGGTCTCCAACCTTCGACATTTTGTTGTCATTCCGGGTAAAGGTAACCCCGGTGCCGATGACTTAATGCGTATTTAGGACAATGCGGTTTCCTTGGAGTCTTTTGTTATCCTAAAAAACTTTTAATCTCTCTCTTTCTCTCTCACTCACTCTCCGTCTCTCTCTCTCTCTCTCTTCCACTTATATTATTTACTTATTATATTTTGCAGATAACGGAAATGATCAGCGTCAATTAGTGAGCACGGGATCCTTGGAATTCGGAAGGCCAACCATAACTCTATAATCCTTACTGTCGCATCTCGAAAGGACCAATCATCTGACACAAGTGATATGGAAAGGCGTCCTGCAATGTAGAGACGTAAGCGACGTAGCGACGCAAGGCGCCCCCAGCGACGAAACGAAAGAGAGTGAGAACACGAAGCGAAGCAGGAGGGCGAACGACGCCGTGGAGAGAGTAGGCCAATGCCAGTGTCACCGACTAGTCAGCCACTGCAAACTTGATCGTGAAAACAGAAAAACAACGACCATCGTCGATTACGTTAATTCTACATTTATTTATAGAGTCTCTGAGTCCCACTGGACTGTGCTTCATTATTTACTGCACTCGCATTATTTTATGCCGTTTAGTTTTTCTATTATATAGTATACATATACGGTAGACGTTATCGTCTAGCCCCCTTGCCTATATATAGGCAATGCAGAGGCGCCGCGACGCTCGTCATACTTACAAGTGCTTTGGGTAACACGAGTCGATGATAATTCAATGAGACTAACATATGTGGATCATTGCCAGCCGACTCTTGGTGCAGTGATAAATATGTAATGCTTATGCGGAGATTAGCGTAGAGCAACGGTTGCAATGTCTCTCATCCTAGAGAATATGGAGGCAGGTTTAAGGATTTAACGATTGATTGTTCGATTTATTGATGTTGAGGTCGATGAGATTAGCTGAGAAGCACTGACGTATCCATGACATGCTCATTTCATATGTTAGGTAGATAGTACGTACGTTGTCACTACTAACCTAGACACGGTCCAGGTCGCCTCTTGTTATCTGGTTCATTGCCGGGGCCTCTTCTTGCACCCAGATGCATCGGTCTTCGACTTCTGCAGATCAAAGGAAATCTATCCGGGGGTTAGAGTGTATTGCACAGAGATAAGACAGTCTGATAAATTAGATGTATAGGAAATTTTTATGGGGACGCACCGATCCTCTCTCTCGGCTCTGTACGGCGCGTGCGTTACCAAATTCAATTATTCACAGTTATGCCACGTGGCAGCTATCTTTCGAATTGGAAATCCCGTTATGAGAATTAGACTTTTTCCCACTCACGTGCAGTCTGAAATAGCGAGGGATGGTGGGATGGCAAGTTAATTCACTATGGGCTAACATTACGAAATTCTATGATGATTTTGAAATGATTTTGGCATTGGCGTCCCGGCTAATGACGACACTGAAACTCGATGACTCGCCCCAAACTCTTAGGAGGAAGAATTCCGTTTTGTCAAGGCGAGCTGCGAAGACGTTGCGCAATGACAGCAAGAAATTATGCGTAGCACCTAACTGGTAATTATGCGTATGGCGATGTGCACGCACCGCCATCTTGCGCAAATTCATTTGGGCGCCGTGATAACGTCCAGACGATGACCGCACCAAGAATACAAATTGCCAAGACATTTCGGACTATGTCGCAATTCTCTAATTCCCGAGAGCACCGGCAGAATCCATTGTCTTGTCGCGATTAACAAATTGCTCTATCCTTCTTCTGTGAAGATGATTACGAGAGATTTGAGTCTAGTGAGAACCAGCTGTTAGAAAAACATCTAAGAAAGACAAAAAATCATAACAGAATATGATGGCAGGTAATTTTCTACAAGCCAGAATCTTTTTCAACGGATAAGAAAGCAATAGTGCGAACAGAATTACCAGCTAGCGTTAAACTCCACGTCAATACCGGCTATGTCGATTAGAAACGTGACGTTCCTCCTTAAAATTTTCGTGTCACGTTCCTACTAGTTAAATAACTTATTTCACTTTCGGTCGTCGATGGAATAAATTTCCAAGGAACAGCCGAGCATCTCATCCTGTCGTGCCAAGGACAATGCGTCTATCTCTGATCTGGCCCAGTTCTCTCTCTCTCTCTCTCTCCCCCTCTCTCTGTCTCTCTCTCTTTCTCTCTTTCTCTCTCTATCCGAGCTGCGATATCAAATTGACATTGTGACAAGTTACCTGTATTAGATAGAGACAACATAACCTCTTCCTCGAGTAGGATTCGCGGAGCGTCATACGCACGAGTGGAAGCGGCAATTCGTGAAAGGGATTTAGCCCGCGAGGACCTGCCGCTGTCCTTGACACGCTGAAAGCGAGTCCGGTCTCATGAGTACGAACCTTAAGGCGTCGTTGCGCAACTCGCCGAATTAATGGCGACGCCTACGTTCTCGTACTCGCCGTACTCGCCGTTCGGTAATCCCCTAGTGTAAACTAACCTAATGTTCTAATGTTTTCCTCGTTAGATTTTCCTCGTAATCGACTACAGCGATTGTGAAAATAATTTTGCCTTCCGTTCACGTATAGGTTACACGCCTAGACTAAAAGGATCGTTAAATATTTTTCCACGTGGACCATCTTCGCTACTTTGTACTTCTGTAATCCAGCAACTTATTTTGGAAAGGATGGCGCTGAGGTGCGTAAACACGCTACTGGCAATGAATGAAAGTGAGATCTGATTTATGAATAAGTCGTGGCCTTGAATACATTAGCATCCATGGCGCAATAAGAACGAAGAAAACGGTATAACGGCGTGCCTTGCGATCGCACGGCTGTTCACCATCGCCATAGGTTATCCGAACCCTCTCTCTGATAATGTCTCTATCTTTTTTTAAATCTAAATCTCCTACACGTTATCTCATCGTAGAGAGGATACCGTACAGTTTCTGTGACACTGGTATACCTAAATCCCCCGGATGAATTCTTAAGCTAGCTATCAAATCAGAATCTTCGATTCTTCAATAGAAAATAAAGTATTGGTTTCCTTCGAAGAAATCTGTGACCCAATTAATACCAGTGGTAATGCTATTGAAAATCGATCATCCGCTCGAATGTCTTTTGGAATAGGAGTATCGTAAAGAAAAGGTAGTTCTAGAAAGGGGTTAGTTGGGATCACGCGCAAATGAACACTAACAGTGGCTAAATTACCGGACGTCCAACGTGCCAAGGTCTCGCTGTCAAATATCTATCCAGTAGATTTAATACTGTGTCCACTTTATTGTTTTCTTCACTGTGCTCTATCCTTTGTATCAGTGTCAACTTAGTACTCGTAACTGTTTGAACAACTTTATACAGAATGACTATTCAGCTATAGTATTTAGCTATGCGTCCGTGAGCATTTGTACTATCATTGTTAAGTGGTACTATAGGAACTGTTATAGGGTCGCTGACCGGCCGATTAAGAACCATTGAAGGGCACTGGGGCCGCCGGCATCACTCGAGGCTTATTGGGTCCCTTCGAAATCGCCCTTGACCAATATACTCGCTCGACTTCTCACGAGAAAAACAAGGCTTCTTGCTGCTCGGTCACGCTTCGCCATTGCGCATTGTGTCTCTCTAGCTCTACCTCGTTACCTTTGCCTTGCTACTTCGATGCTTCTAGAACTAACCTTTCGACCTGACCTTCGGTCGATGTCAGCGATATTCCTCAGTGGAAAAATGGATGGTGTTACGTATATGGTATAGCGTAACGGTAAGATTTAAAAAAAGAAATCACTTTTTCAATCTGTAAATTTATTTGTCTTTTTTTTTTAAGAACCGTGAATAATGGTTGGCATCTTTTTAGGACACCATCCTGACAATTTTTCTTCGAGGATTTTTTTTGCTGAACAATCAGTATACGTACGTATATGTCAAGGGTTGCACGAGCGACTGGTTCGAAGAATGGCAACTTCGGCATAGAAACGTTCAATACGGAGGCGCCCGGCATCCCGACGCCTACGCTGCGGGCTTTTCATCGCCCTCGACCGACGCTTTCACCCTACTCTGCTATTCGGAGTCTGCCAGGAGGAAAAACTGACTGGTTCTCAGAAAGGAGAGAGGAATATTCTCGAGGATGTTTTTGTAATATTATTTACCAAGAGGTTATGCACATTTATCATTGTACGTTGTACATCGTACATTGTACTTTACGCAGAGAGGGTACGAGATTGACGTGAACGTAAGAGTTTATCAGAGAATTACGTGCGTGATCACCCTAGTCTCCAGGAATAACGCAGACAATCGCGTGCTTCTTGAGAAAAAAAATAATTTTTTAATGATATTTACAATCTTTCTTTTTTGTAGGACGGAATATGATAAAGCTATGGTGTAACAGTGCGGAAGAAAAACAATTCAGCCTGAAAGGAAAAGCGGAGACTCTACGGAATGGCAGTGCCTTTGATCGAATGGTTCTTGGAAAGTCCTTGGCATGTCTTTCTACGAAATTGCTGAGACTCCCTGACGCCCAGGATGATCCTTGGCTACGCTCATTCACATGCTGCGTTTTATGCGTCGACGCGAGAAAGAGCAGCTCGAACCAGTAGAGGAAAGGAACTCGATGCACTTTCCCACAGGAAGGCAGACAGCGATTCTACAGCGATTCTACACCGATCGCTGTGGGTTTTCAAAAGTTCGAGGACCAATAAGAAAAAAGGGCCATCGGTGGATCCTTAGAAAATTCTCGTTGCTGGCGCGTCGGGGAAGCAAGGCCATCGGATTCGGGTACAACGTCCTCCGATCTATGCGAACAAAAAAAAGGGATTCCCTCCACAGGGACACCCTAGCCAACCAGACTCAACCCTCGCACTGTGGGAAAAAATGTGGACCAAGCGAGATAATTGTCGGGCGTCCATTGGATAAAGAAATTCCAAAATTTATTAGGGTCCCTTCCTGATGACGCAAGCAGGTCTAGTCACACTCGTTGACACTCTTGGCTAACACGGCGCAGATGCCACTCGAGATCTTCAAATGTTACACAAATAATTTTTTCTCTTTCTCTTGCTTCTACAGTCCACCTCTGTCTTTTCCTTTCGCTCTTTCTCTTTCTCTCTATCTGTCTCCGTTACTGCTTCTAGTTGGGGATGAGCCAACGCCCGGAACTCTGGCGCCGCCCAATAAACGTCTCATAGTTTGAGCATCGCGGATAAGCTTTCCCATCCTGAACCCCAGGAGTGCCTGCGACTGGACCTGCGACTGGACCTGCGACTGGACGAGAAAATTCCATGCTTTTGATTAATGAGGGTGCACTCGGCGAGACCAAATATTTGGGAAGGGTCTGGCACGTCCACAGGATGCAACTTGCTTCGACTTATTCACCCCCTCTTTTACCATTTCCTTTTCATTCCTTTTTCTCTACTCCTCGACCTCCACCCTCTCACTTTTGTTTCTTTTTCAGATCCCTTCGAGCAAGGATCCAGGTCGACGAACTTGCCCTCCTGGGGCAGAAGAGTAACCCTGGGCTACTACAAAGGCCTACCTCAATTCCTGATCCCTTCGTGGGACTTCAAGATCAAAAGCCCTTGCGCCCGACGCACAGGTATTCTCACCCTTGATTCCTTTTACTGTGGCGGGACAAAATCCTCCCCAAGTATCTAGAACGTGAATCGATGCGTATCGAGTATCCTTCGTTTGCTTCTATTGTCGTTTTATTTTTTTTATTTGTATTATTCACCTTGATCGTGATTCCAGGTATTAGGCGCATTCGTCTCGTATATCTTGAATTTACGTTAATAATACGAACAGCAAGTTTTCGATGAGCACGCATTCGCTTTCTCCGGCGTTGCCGATGTCATCATCATCATCGTCATCCTTGATACGAACCAAGCAAACAGCTGTACGCAGAGACGCACGTGCGGTTGTGCGTATAAAGTAGAGATGCAAATGGAGAAGGCAGGACGTTTCGAGTTTCGGCTCCGCCTGATATACACTTGGACGATTTCTAGATACTTCTTATCAGTCATCCTTCCGTTTCCTTTCGACGATTCAGTGAATTTCAACAGTAAGACAATATACAGAAATGCACTTTTCATAGTCAGAGAATCTTAATCTCTCCGGGATTAATTCTTTCTATTCTTTTTATTCTTTTCTTCATTCTTGATTTTTCTTTCTTTTATATTTCAATATTGCGAGGCCAAGTCGAAAGAGCTGAATCGTACGAAACGATAAGGACGAGAATGAGCTGCACACGGGAAACCGTACTTCCGGATGCAACAGGGTGACCATCGTGGACCTTGGGGTATGGGAGGCACTATGCAGACGCCACGAGGAGAGACTGGCGGACAAGGAAATCGCGCAGGACAATTTTCAAGAGGAGGCGATGGTTTTGCAGGACATCCGGAACCAGGTTGGCAAGACTAATGGGGCGACAAGAGGGAAAGAGTCAGCAGTTTAAATGAATGATAAATGTATGATATAAGGAAATCAGGATCGCTCACCATTGCTTTTTGATTTTATGCTATGTAACGGCTAATTTATTAAATAAATGTTTTATTCCAAATAATACATGATGCGGTAGGGATCGAGTGATCGAAGGTTTGGCCCGGTCAGCTGGGAGGCTGGAAAAAGTAGAAAGGTCCAGTGTGATTCTTTTATTTCTCAAAGTTTAATACCATTATCGGCGGTGGTGGCAGCAGTGGCGCAAGATCGAACGCAAGCACGACCTGCATTAACATTCCGTGCGTTGTGCTGCAATTCGGCTGCGTCCGCGAAGGGACCTTGGCTCCGAAACACCAAGACACAGATTCCACTTTGATGCCGGGACGCTCTACCTTTTTATGGAGCAGCATCGATTCTCGGGATGCATAAGATACACGAGGATCCTCAGACTGTTACGGGGGACTGTTAAGACGTTGTGCAACATTAGAGGCACTCGGCTCGTTCGATTCTCTCGGTCTCGCAGTGAGACCAACCAAGAAGTCTCTCACCCCATAAGACAAAGCGTGCGTAGTGAAAAAGGAAGAGAAGAGAAAAAAGTCAAATTTACAGCAGGTAGAAGGTACGAATGAGCTCAAGGTTATGAAATGGAGACTGTCCAAACACCCAAATACCCAAATACCCAAATACCCAAATACCCAAATACATACGTTTAAGAGGTAACACCATATTAGTAAATTATGCAATTTCTCATAAAGCAAGAAGCGACACGTGACACTAGCCGCAACGTTTCTCTTACGTTGATCATAGAAAGAGCAAGGTTGGAGCAAGATACGAGAGTGAGAGTGATCACTGGAGAGAGGAAAGGGGAGGATAAAAGAAGAAGACTGATTCTATCGAGCGAATGAGAATTCCTGAGTGGGATCGGAGTGCCGAGGATGAGATGGGTCGCAAGATGGGTTCGGGATGGGACGGGATGAGCTGGAATGGTAGAGTCACGCCGTTGGAGCGGTGGCAGTGTCGGTGGCCGCGCTCGAGGTCTCCCGGCAGATTCCAACGTGCGTCACGCGATCTACGAAGAATCCTCGACGCCAGCGGCGCCATCGACGCAAGTCCTGGAGGAATTTCACGTCGAAGTCTTCGCCAGGACCCCGCAGCGAGAGGAACGATGCGACCGTAGGAATAGTACCTAAGGATCGAGGTTCAACCCAGAAGCCCATGGAGCCCAGGAGTCAGGGGGATGACGGCACGTCTTCGTCGACTCAGACGTCCGTCTCGGGCGATACCAGGGATAGAAGGCGATAACCCGCGAGCTAGCAAGTACTCGGTAAACAAGATGACGAATACGACTATCGTCGTAACGCTGAGCACTGCTTTTTCGATACCTTACGAGCGATTAGCTCTGCCCGAGTTCACGTTGCGAGTGCGTTATGCATAGTGGGTCTACGTGCATCTTTGCATCTTGTCACAGGATTTCATTGACCTCGCATGCCCTGAGTGCATCTGCTACTCCGGCAGCATCCCCGCCTCTGGTACATCCGATGAAGATCCCGTTCGCCCCAATGAATCGGTGTTCGTGCTCGCAGACGCGCATTTTTCATTCATCGACAAGGTCGACCCTGCTGACGTCGGTGGCGTCGGTGGTAAAGGACACCTGTGGACCCTCCCTTTCAAGAAGGCCTGTGACGCATCTACCGGGAAAGATTCCACGTGCTGGAAGGATACGGGTCACGCCAGGTACACGTGGCCGAACGGGCGCACGCCAGATCATCCAGATCCTGTCATCGATCGGTTCTCTGGCTGGAACTTGCCAGAAGCTCAGGATCCCCTGGTACACGTGGATGAACATACCCAGACCGTAGAGTAGAGGCGTCATGTAGGTAGATGATCCTTCCTGAGATCCATGCGTAAACTTGGCCGACGCACGTAGGCTATCCTCGTCCTTGGTCTTTCGGGTGTTTACGTGGCCTCGAGGCGTCAGACAGCCGGAGGGTTCTTTCGCCTTTCGTCTTCACGCGCGGTCAAACTCATTTATATATATTTCACACGCGTGCAATGCTCAGTAATTGTGGAAGCACATGGGCGAAAATAGACGCCGTTACGTCAACAGACTCGTCCGACAGCCAGAGATACAAACGAGCGCCATTGCGATTAATCCTCTTGTTATTCACTTGATTTTCAACTGCAGCACTTTTCTTCGGACAATTATTAAGTCTTTGTTTTTTTTTATATTTATTCTTATTGTCAACAGCCTTCATATTTCTTTCTATTGTCACGTCGCGTCCTCGACATGTTTACTCCAAGAAGAAGCCTCAGGACTGTCGGCCCCATAAATTTACGGGCCGACACGGACGTGTACCTTATTATCTCTTTTTCAACACGTGTACCAATGGAATGTCCTTATAAATTCGGTCTAACTTTGTACAGGTAGAACTCGTTCTAAACTCGTACTCACGTATCGACACATCGTGTCACTTAACCATAAGCCGCGACGCACACCCTCTTCTACATAACTCTTATTAAATAAAAAGTAATAAACAGCGCCCGTTAACATTTTTTACAAAAAAAAAAAAAAGACTAGCCATGAAAAAAATGTTACTTTCATCCTATAGCTGATACTCAGTTACCTCTATCTAACAAAATTACACAAAAGAAACGTAGAAAAAAAATGATAGTGGAGGATTCAAAGTAAAATTCAAATGTCTTGGCTCAAGGTGTTTTACGAGGATCGTCCATTAATGCCTTGGACTAATAATAGCGACAGTTATTTACTCTTGGCGAAACGCTGATAAGTACACGGAATCGTGTCTACAATATATTTTCCTGTTGCTGCTGCTGCTTACAATCGAAAGTGATTCCGCCACGGAGAGGGCTTCGACCTGTGTTTACTACCGTTTACACTGGCGACGAGAGCGACAGTGTTTCTATATCCGATCCGCGTGACGCAATCGCCTTCAGTCCAACCATGGTCAACGACCATCCTAACCAGATTCCTGATATACGCTACCATCGAGCGTACGTGACATCAGATGGTACACGAGTTCTTGCGTTGTATTATCAAAAATGATTAAAATGGAGCATCCTTGAGATTCTCATTATCGCGTTGTTTACTACTTTGGTAGTAACTTTAGTGATACTTTGACGGTAGATTCTTTTATTTGCATATGCTACTTTTATCTCAAATAATCCCATGCGGTATCCTTTGGATTAGCTTCCAAGAGTTTTGGTTTTGGTTATCGATATGCATGAATGATCGGTGACATTGATTGATTTACTTTATCGAGTGACAAGGACACGACATATTAAACGTGCACTTGCTTCTTGTCGATTCTTAGAAACGATGTCGTTTTTTCTCCAGGTTTTCGAACAAACTCAAAATGGCGTCCTGGATCTGTGACGTGGCGATCGCAGAAGCAAACATCGATGGAGCACTGTGAGAAAAAAAAAAGGAAACGAAAAAGGAGAAGAGGTCCTCGACCTCCGTGTATTTTACGCAGTTTCTGCGGGTCGTTTCCCTTTGAGTGCGACGTTCAGTTTTTTTTCCTTCACTTATATGCATGTACGCTACAGTCATCGCGTGATCCGTGAATCATATAACTGCGAATGATTCAAAATTTGTGGAGAACACAGTAGACGTAACTCGAGTCGAATAGGAAGCGTGGCTGACTATGGTCAACACGTCTACGCGTACCGACGCTTACGTTAAGGAAACACTCGGCGTTCAATTCGAAGATCTAAGCTGAAAATTAATACAGACAAAACTGCAACTGACGAAGTCTATCGACGTACAGCGAATATTTGAATTCCATACAGGAAATTACAGGGTCTTCCCACGTTTTTAGTTCGACAACGCGAATCAAGGTTACGTCTACCAACGACTCTCGAAAATACGATTCTCGAAGCACGTATCGAGAAGTGCATATCGATGTATCGAATTCACTCGCAAATGCGTTACCGCAATAATTTAAACTTCCGCATGCGTCGCGATTTTTCTTTTTCCAAGACCCAGTGTGCGCAATCGGTCTCATTAAGTTGACGCCTCTGATCAAGCTGCTACTCTTTCTTGCAAAGGGGAGTCCCCGATCCGATCGGGTCGTTAACCTCTTAGAATGCAATTGCATTGCGTCGCATCTATTCCTCGGACCTTTAACGGATTAGAAAGGATATCAAGTCAGATAGCGATGCCAATGACAATGGGCGTCCCGATAGGCCGCAGCTATGCACCTCACTTTTACTGTTGCCCGCAGTTCACTCGAGCATTGACCGCTTGTCAATTTAATCGAACTCTATCGCGACTCGTGTGCGTCGATGCGTTGCACGCACCTTGTCCCTCCCACCCACGCATTCGGCCTCGTTACATCCTCCGGACTGCTTACCACCTTAGTTTACAATAATGCTGTTAAAACATTTAGAGTCTATTCCGGAAGACGAGGCTCCGTTCCTGCTCCAGGTTATTCCAAGCCGTACGTCGAAAGAGATCCCTACGCTCCAGCAAACGAACTCCAGGCGAATTGTATCGGCGTGCGACGTTATAAGGGCGCACACGCACAGCTGCTGCATTCGACGCTAGTCCACGCGTACCGCAAGTGTAGTCTCAATGAATACAAGTGAACGGCTTTAGAGACGGTAACGCTCTCTCATTCCTGACTCCTCGTCTCCTGGCGATCGTGGTCGTCATCGTTGTTGTTGTTGTTGTTATTGGCACAGGTGCATTGCCCCGGTCTCTCGGATGCACGCGCCTTTCCCTCGAGCACGCACAAGCGACATTTCACACGCACGTTCCTGGGCTGCCGCGCTTGATAATCTTCGATAGGCGAGAACGGGTATCCGGAGTTACGCACCCTGGCTACGCCCTCGGCTGTTATGCGTTCTCCGCCGTTCCCCAGGACACCGGCTTTGGTACCAGCTGCACGGTTGCTGGAACTCAATCCCCTTGGAATCCTGAAGCGTTTTATTTAAACCGCAGTTGCGGCTGTCACCGGGTAATCGGGTGGGACCAGGAGGTGGTGCTGCACCTGTCATGCACCAGAAGTTAAATGTAAACGTTAAAAGGCAAATGTACTGCGTAGCAGATAGATAGTAGGTAGGTGCGCTACCGTTCGCTATGGCTGCGCAATCCAGAGAAACGAGAGTAGCTCTGGAAGAGGGACGAGGTGCTGGAATCACTCGTGACATAACCGAGCACGTCTCTCCTCGTCCTCTTATCGTATCTTTACGTCAGCTTCGACGCGACGGAATTAATTTTCTGCTATTGCGTTTTCGCCTTCGTCGCCGTCACCTACGGTCCAGCGATTCGTCTTGCGGTCGGCTCCAGGAGGTCGTTGAACCGACTTGGTCGTTTAGCGATGAATTAACCGATCGATCGAACAGATCCACAGCGGTCCTGTGGTTCGTTGACCTCGCAAAATTCGATTAATTTTCCTCGAGCTATCCTCATCCACCCCCCTCCCCCACTCTCTCCTCCTTTTCATCCTCCTCTTCGTCCGTGCAATTTGCCAGATCGTCAACGCACTCTTGACACTGTCGATCCTCGTCGTTCTTACTCCTCTTCTACTCCGGCCGGTGTCAACGGCCTGAAATTGGCTTAAATTCGTTTCCCCCTGTGGCAAATTGTGTTTTCGGTCAGTCGGCTACGACATGACTGCTCGAAGGACGTATTCGCACATGAAACCTTACCACTTTGCAGGTCATTCACCCAACGTGACTTTTGACGACAATTGCCAAGTCGATCGACTTCCTTATCGCATGTCCCAGGGTCCTCCTTCTTCTTCGTACTTCGTCCTACGGATCATCCACAAGACCAAGACACCTTCGGCTAATCTTTCTAACGGACTGGAAGGACAAGGGGACTCCACACTGTCGTCTGGCTTGATGTCTATCTGCAAACAAAAGAATTCAGAGAGAGAGAGAGAGAGAGAGAGAGAGAGAGAATGGGTCGTGACATTTTAGTGACAGGTTTGACAGTGGCGCTCGTTGCGCGGGGCCCGTTATTTTACCTAAATATCGCACAATGCCCGCTCGTGGCAGCCCGAAACGAACCGTTCTCGCGTACCTTCATTCCCTACTTCCTTCATTGCCACTTTTTATATATACATATTTTTTACTTATATTCTAAAGACCCAAACGTCACTGCCATCGTGACAGTCAAAGAGCCATAAAAACCCGCCACGACATACCCCGTGCTGGACGCTCGTCATGTCGCAAGCACCCAGTACTGCTGCCAGTAGCCAATAACTCATTGCAAATTCCAGTGTCAAAAGAATGCAGCCAATTCCTCGTAACCGATGACTTGTGGTGAGTATCCACTTTTTCGATCCACTCGATCGAAGAATGCGTTTAATGCAATTTGGGCAACATCATCGTCGTCGTCGTCGTCGTCGTCGTCGTCGTCGTCGTCGGCGTCGTCGTCGACGTCGTCGCTAAGCGATTTCACAAAAGTGCCAGCTCAGCCTTAAAGCGGTGGCGGGAAGCGTCGTCGTACCAGTAGTCTGTCACTATTGACTCGATAATGCGGATTAAGCGTTACATAACCTGACCTATTATTCGCAAAAATAACATGGGTGGTGAAACAATGTAAACGATAAAAAACGAAGGAGCTATACCACGCGCCTGCGAAATGGCCGAGCTGAGCAATTTTTACATGTTAAAATTTTCTACTATCATCATCGTCGTCGTCGTCGTCAGCCACCCTGTAACATCGACAGCCGCTCACTCATTTATTGCCAATTCTGTTTCAATTCTCCTCCAGACTCGTAGACGTCCTCGTCACGTATGTCCAAATAACAATAAGCATTATAATAGCAGCTGCCAAAAGTTTCAACGAGAAGTCAAGTTAACCCTGATATACGTATATACTGTACGTATAATCAGCGGCATTATTGGATCCTTGGTACCGGCTGAGAGATCGTTTAAAATTTGGGCTGCGACATGCCGGAGGTTATCGACCCGTTGGCAGTGGTCAGTGATGGTAACGGGTCACCAACCCAAGAACCCACCAGTTCGCTCGTCCATTCGTTCGTTCCTCGATCCGTCCATCCGTTTCTCCGATACGTGATACGTGCTCCTCGGTCCTTCACCTCACAACCAACGACTGTACGTAACGTTTGATGCACGTTGTAGGCGTACGTAAGCGCCCAAGTAAATAAGTGCAGCCGTCGGTTCGACCGAGGATGAATTCACTGAAGAAGAGAAAGAGGAGAAAGAAGAGGAAATGGTAAATTTATTAGATCAACGGCTCAATTGATTTCTGTACCAGAGACAGATAGTCTGGCGAAGCACGTGCATCACCTTGTATATCGTTGTCAATGCGGAAGCTGATAAGGGAATTGGAACAGCCGTAACAGAGGAGATACTGTTTTGCCGACAGCGTTATGATTTCATGACCTTACTACTGTAATAGATAAGTATTATCTGCAGACCTTTCTTTGTAGTCTTACATGCACTCCTTCTGGTACTCTCAACTTGAAGTACGACGTAGATGATCGTTTACTCTTATCTTTTATTTCTGACGGTCAAAATCATCAAGGACGAACTTAATTGCGGAGTGACTCGAGCATCGTTTCGATAACAGCGACGTTCCCTGAAAAGATAAGAAGATATTCAATGATTTGACCCGATTGTTCGTATCGTGTAGAGTCAAACAGAAAGAATGGCAAGTGAGGAAAAAGTCGTGAAACAAAAAGTAAAAAAAAAAGAGGGAACCACGATGAAAAAAAAGCTATGATAAAAGCGTCTTCTCGGTTCTGGCGAATTTATCAACGGAAGATATAACGGAGCGTCGAAATGTACTCGAGCGTCCCTGTCTCCGACGACAGGCGTCGTTTGTCAAAAAGAGGGGTAACATAAAAAATATGATGCAGGTATCCGTTAGATTGTCAAAAATGTTATATAAAAAGCAATAGATGGTAAGAGGAATTAAAGAGTGGTGTAGTGAATGCGTGAAACATCTTTGTATTTGAATAAAAGAGCAGGGCCCAGGAACAAAACGATACTTCCTATTTGATCCTGTAGCCCGAAAATCCCGCTAGTCGGCCGCTACTCGTTCGCTGTCGGTCGATTCGGTTGATATCGTCGACGTCAACGTGTTCATCGGTATCACTTCCAGTTTATATATATTTTTTATAGAGAGACGTATATCTCTAGAGATTATGTAGTAGGTGTAATCTAACGTGATAGATCGTCGAATGCTTCGTTGGAGATTCGAGGGCGTGTCGACGTGGGCTGATTCTGCGTACAATGTCAATCGTTTAAGGAGGTATACCTTGTTGCGACAGAACAACCTTTTCATTCGTATCCACTACGACCTAGATTCTCTTCCTTATCCATTTCATCCACTTTATCCGTTTGATATGGAAGTTCAGCTACAAACTCTCTGACAACGCTGCACGTTCACTTTACTGAATCCTCACTTGCTGTTTACAATAGTTGAGGTTATGGTTATGTTTGCTTATAGATATTGGCGGATTTCTAACCGACGACAACGATCCACCATTAGGATACATAGATCTAGTGGAAACCTCTCTGAGCGAAACTAACAGTTTTCAGTAGCACTGACATTGAATTGGAAACTGTAAGAAGCTTTATGATTAAATTGGCAATGGTACGTGCATTTCCTAGGATTCTCTTAGTATGTGCGGGAATCGTTTAGTATCTATGATTTTCTCTGACACTTCATTTCCTCTTCTTCTCTCGTCTCTCACCTCTAATAAGTCAGCCGGAGACTTTTAACTTAAAAAATTTTTCTTTCTGTTCTAATCGTTTGGAGGCGATTCCACCTCGTACTCGGAGCAGGGGGTCGATTGTGTAACTCAAATGTATTGAAAATGCTAAAAGTGAATAGCTGTTAGCCAATCGCTGTGCTTATCTTTTTTTTGACCCCAACACGCGATTGGCTAACAGCTATTCACTTTTCGTATTTTTACCAGGAGTTATCGTTAATTTCTTCACCTTCGGATAAAATTTATCCTGCGGATAAACTCCTAAAACATAAAACTGATTGACTTGCTGGGGATTTATCCGCAGGATAAATTTTATCCGAGGGTGAAGAAGTTGGCGAATAAACAGTCGACCCCTGAGTCAAAATGTTAAGTAAAAGGCGTTCAGGGCAACGAACTCGCATGTAAACAATCGAAACTACAGTAGACTGAACGTAGCAACATGTACATACGTATCGATATATACGAGTGAACGTAGCACTTATCAACCGACCAATGTCTTGGTGAACCAACTTAGAAACCAATTAGGAATCCTTCTAACTGTTGTTTCAGCCAATCCTGAAGCGTGTCTTGACCTCGCGATGGCATCGGGACGCTGCGATAGGCTGAGGATGGCATGACGAATCGAACGACCTCGACATTTTTGGCCTCATCCATACGTCCACTCCACGGATGCTCGTCCTGCCAATTTGGCACGAGGTATCTCTCCTTCTTTTCTAACGGTTTTTCTCTCGCGTCTCAGCGCCTCATGAATACCGTATAGAAATATCCTGACACCTTGGATGTCTCTTAGGACTTAGATATAATTTTTTCTATTTATAAAAAAACGAGTTCTTATAATATCTCTGGTTTGTGTCAACGATCCTCGGACGTAACATCGGACAACGTGTCCATCTGGCCCTCTCGGCGTCTCGCCCAGCAGAAGACTCAATGGTCGCTCACCTCCTGAATGGAGCGAATACGCGATCCTCGTCCGCTTTGAGTGAACGACCTACGTGGTCGCTCTTCTCCGGACACCTCGTACCTGATGGTGAGTATAATTAGGCTACCTGCACTTTGCCTCGGTATGCTTAAGCGTAACCTGCTGCATGGTCATTAGTATCGCTAGGGACGTGGACATCTTCTTCGAGGAATTCAGACAACGCGAAGCGATCCTCACCGGACTTCGTCCATTTGATTAACATTTGAAAAATATCTAAAATTAAGGTTATGTCACTCACGATATTGCATATCAAGTTTATTCTTATTTATGGTAATTCCGAATAATTTGTCATTGTTTGGAATTTGGAATTGGAATCTATGCGAAATTATAGATTATATAATTCACTGGAAAAATATTCATGAGAAATAGAGTTTTCCAAGCCGCGAGACGTTACGTCATACCGATATGGAAATCGTAGTTGATTATTGTTTGACGTAATTAATTAAAAAATATTTCTTATTACTCAAAGTTCACCCGCAGTTATGACTTATATAATTTGCAGGAAAATTACTCATGAAAAATAGAATTTTCAAAGCTGCAAGTCGTTACGTCAAACCGATACAGGAATCGTACTTGTGTACTGTTTTACACAGAGAGAGACAGATGGACGTTTGTCTCTGGTGCTTGCTGACTGCTGCTGACCTTCTGACCTGTACTCATCTGGATTACGCACGTCTTTCATTATCAAGGCTGTCCAACGTCATTTTGGCGTCGAGACGTCTATTGCACTTTCGCCGTCTCGTCTTTGCCCTCTTCTAGATGCAACTGGCTGGAAATGAGCGTCGCGACGGTCGGAACTTCAATACTGACGCAAGAGTCCAAGAAACCGATACGCTCTGATATTATCATGGATTTGAACGCTGCGACGCAAGGGGACTCTATTGTTTCCACGCAAAACGCGTATCGAAGGGTTTGGAAACTTTTTATAGCAGCCATGTCAGAGATATTTTGAAAATTAATCTTTTGACAATGAAGATTATTAATCTCTAGGGTTTTTCATTTACCAGCTACCAATGAACGATGCCAAAGCGAACGCTGTTAAGTCCAACCGAAAGGTCCTGTATGTACATATTGATAGTGAGAACTGAAGAAAAGTCAAGAAGCACGGATAAGAAATCCCACTCCTATGAGTTCTGACGGTTTGTCCGAATGTGCTGCCGCTTGGGTTCCCTTATTTGGATAGGTCGTGCCGTACCGGGCGAACGAATAAGTCCAAATAGGTCACACCAGCCTGGCTCCGCAAGCCCAGCAAAGATAAATTCCGGTAAACTCGCCAAAGATAACTATATTCATAACCATCCATAAACAGCATGTTCGTGTTTTTATACGAGCCCCCATACGGGACATCCCTAGTTGATGCGTCTGTTATCGCGGTGAAAATATCTAATTAACTCAGTAACCTTTCACCTGTAACGCTTAATCACATTTTCAATTAGTTACAGCTCTTGCGTTTCGACGGCAAACAAAATTTTAATATAAAGTTTCATTGCCACCTTCTTATCAGTGCATTGACACTTTAAGATCACCCAGGAGGAAGATAGAGATAATGACGTATTTCCCAGCGACGACCAAGACTGCCTAAAATTATGGACAATTGTGAAGTTTGATTGGTGACGTCTAGGCAGGTAGGATTGACCTATGAAGAGAGAGGCCCGGAGGTCATTGACCTCAGTCGGGTAGAGAGATGCAGGTTAGAGAATGGAGACCCAGACAATTGGAATGTCGCCAGAAAAATTGGAGGTGTGTTTCCTTGGCGGGTAACGTTCAGGTGCATGGACAATTTTACGCCCTCCCGGACCTACCGCACCAGGTGCAACCTCAAGAGGAGGAAAAAGGATCCGGCCGCTCAACGACCTACGGTACGAAGGGTTGGTCGGCAGGTAAACGTACGACAATAATACTTCGGTCGAAAAATATAAAAGGATTTAAGATCGAGGGATCCACCTGGATCATTCCCATGCGTCCGTAATCACTGCAGCAATCGATCGACATAATTTCTTTAGATCAGTTACCATTAATGAGAGCCCAATCGCATGGAAGAACCGTGACCAAGACGGCCAAAAAGACGTAGCGTCGCGGCGCTCGGCCGATCGACGTCTGGTTGGCGCAGGACTCGGTGGGACGGTTCAGGCCGGCGACCTGGCGTCGCCCCACCGTAAGTCCCCGAGGGCCCCACCGTCGTCGTGGCTTTAGTTCCCCTCCTGGTGTCACGTTCCGCGGCCGCGTGGCCCTCGACCAACGAGATCGGCAACGAATCGTGTAGAGTAGAGCTACGAGATCGAGGCGATCGAGGCGATCGAGGAGACCAGGAACGTTTGAGGCTGGCCCGCCCTCGCACCCAGGTAACCCACCCCTCCGATGTATGACCCATACTCTCCCCACTGCGCGTCCACGCCTCCCCTCTCTACGGGCCGCTGCAATCGCGGATGAGTCACTATATAAGACAGCAAGGACAAGAAGGTGTATGTTAGTACACATTCATTCTTCTCGTGGTTCGCACACGATTTGGTGCTGACCGCTTTACGCACCACTGACCTCAGATTCTCGACGCTCGACGCTCGACGCTCGACGCTCGATGCACGACGACGCTCGACGATAAATCATTTTTAATATTTTAAATATTACAAAGACATTGTTGTACGTCGATTATTTCATTCGACTCTTAATCTCGATACGTTTCAATCTCTTCTTTTTTTTTTTTTATTTATTCAATCTTTCGTTTCTCTTATCCGCATCCCTTGAACCCGAACGTTATTCGCCACTACCAGTGACCGAGATACAGTGTTGATTTTTCAATTGACTATTGGGATTGTGGGTGAAGACTTTACTCAGGGAGACATCTACCTGGCTGTCCCATCTGCGTCCAAGACAAATTTGAAGATACATTCGACATGCTCGTTGAACGCGCGGCGCAGTGGGCCTGGCAGGCCATGGGTGGCACGAGGACCGATGTCTTCTACACCTTCCTGGTCTTCCTCATAGCCTTTGCCCTTGTACGGGGTGCACAGTGGCTGCGGTACATTCGCTCATTGCCGCCTGGTCCATGGGGACTTCCGGTCTTAGGCTACCTTCCCTTCCTCAAGAGTGACGTACATCTGCAATTTGGGAAACTCGCCAAGAAGTACGGATCCATATTCAGCGCGAGACTCGGTAGCCAGTTCGTTGTCGTTATTAGTGACTACAAGACAATTCGCGATACTTTTCGTCGGGAGGAATTCACCGGGAGGCCGCATACAGAGTTTAGCAACATCCTTGGAGGATACGGTGAGTCTCACTTCAGTTCCTTGGTTACGTGCCGTTAGAAGGAATTTATTCTTTTACTGAGAGACAGTGAAGTTTTTTTTTTTGGAAAATTTTCTTCTCAATTTTGAATTACCTTAACGAGTATTCGGATGCTCTTGCAGGTATCATTAATACCGAGGGTGCATTGTGGAAGAATCAGCGCCGGTTCATTCAAGAGAAGCTTCGTAGTTTCGGTTTGACGTACATGGGTGCCGGAAAGAAAATTATGGAGTCTAAGATAATGGTGAGTGTTTGAGATTTTATTAAAAAAAAAAAAAAAAAAAAAGAGAAATCTTTTTCTATTCATACGGAAGCAATACCTCGAAGAGATCATCGAACCAAAAATCTAAACCGTGCGGTTTTCCTGTTTTGTCCTGCAGCGGGAAGTGGACACGTTCTTGCAAGGACTCTCTCTGCGTCGCGGTGCACCCACCGATATGTCCGGTTCCTTAGGCATGTCCATCAGCAACGTTATTTGCTCGATAATAATGGGCGTGCGCTTTCACCACGGCGACACCAGATTCAAGAGATTCATGGATCTGATCGAAGAAGGTTTCAAACTGTTCGGCAGTATCGTCGCCGTTAATTTCATTCCTGTGATGCGATACTTGCCCTTCCACAAGACGATTCGCAACAAGATTTCCACAAATCGCAAAGAGATGGCGAACTTCTTTCAACAGACGGTGAACCAGCATCGCGCTACCTTCGACGCTGATAACGTCAGAGACCTGGTGGACACCTATCTTCTGGAGATCGAGAAAGCGAAGGTCGAAGGTCGCGAGGCTACGCTCTTCCAAGGAATGAATCATGGTGAGAATTGATTATTTTTTATTTTTAATTGTCATTTGACTACAGAACGTTAGCTTAATAGACATTTTGTTGTTGTTTTTTTTTTGTTCAGACCGTCAGATACAACAAATTCTTGGCGACCTCTTCTCAGCCGGAATGGAAACCGTGAAGACGACTCTCGAGTGGGCAGTCATCCTCATGCTTCATCATCCTGAGGCCGCACGTGCTGTTCAGGAGGAGCTCGATCAGGTGGTGGGCCGATCAAGGATTCCAGGATTGGAGGATCAACCCTTCTTACCTGTTACCGAAGCCACCATTTTGGAAGTGTTACGCCGCTCAAGCATCGTACCGATGGGAACGACCCACGCCACTACTCGGTGAGTCTCCTCTTGGTTCCCTCTTTCCCTCTTTCCTCCTCTTCCCTTGTCGGTCTGCTTGGCAATCAGCGACAGGTGCTTCAGGTGTGCGATCGAGCGAGCGTTAGATTTGGCAGGCAAAAGTGAAAGCAAAGTGGACTCACACTCGTTCCATGGGTCCCGTAGCGATCGGTACGGTCCCACTGGCAACTGGGTACCTGGAGCACCGGTCACTGATCCCCCGATCCCGATCTCGATCTTGTGTCGACAATGCGAGCTTAACTGTTCGGTTGCACCGCGTGTTAGACAAAAAGTCTAGATAATTCCTCCAAAAGTTAGATCATTCGTTAGACACAGATACTTTCGCAGATTGGTAGAGAGACGCCCGTTTGATACTCCGGCCGTTTTCTCTTCTAACAGTGATAAAGTTACACGCGGACGAGCACGCGTTGCGGTAGAAAGAGCGTGACGAGCTCGAGGACCGATCGATACCTTTATTCGATTTTGTTTTTACTTTTTTTTTTATACTTTGCTTAATTATTTTCTATTTGTTAACTTTCAGCGATGTCACGTTGAACGGTTTCACGATCCCAGCTGGAGCACAGGTGGTACCACTCTTGCACGCTGTTCACATGGACCCCGAGCTCTGGACAGAGCCCGAGGCGTTCCGACCAGGCAGGTTCCTGAGTTCAGAGGGCCAGGTCACCAAGCCCGAATACTTCATGCCCTTTGGCGTAGGAAGGCGCATGTGCCTAGGTGACGTCCTGGCACGCATGGAGCTCTTCCTCTTCTTCAGCTCCCTTCTTCACACCTTCGACTTGCGACTACCCGAGGGTGCCTCCTTGCCAAGTCTACGTGGTAACGTCGGCATCACTGTCACCCCGGATCCATTCAAGGTCTGTCTCGTTCAAAGAACCTTGGAGGGTGATCTCGCGGATCTGGAGTGCACCGACGGAAACGGACCACTTCGCAACGTTGGTAGTCATTGAGCTTGACCAGCCGCTCTGCGGATTACGGAAAACGGTAGTTGTTCCTATCGACACGAGATATCAGGTCGAGAAAGAAGAAGGATGAGACAAAGAAGTCAAAGGACAAAGAGGAGGAAGAGCCACGGAGAAGAAAAGATCGCATTCCTACCGTACGGAAGTTTGAACTGCCCTTTTTTTTTTTTCTGGATCGACACCTTCCTCCATTCTTTGGTCACTGTAACTCTATTACCGAGCAAAAAGAGCGAATTTCAAGATCTCAACTTTTGATCGTTCTATCTTTCTCTCTCTGTCTCTCTCAATATCCATCTCTAGAGAGAGAGAGAGAGAAAGTAACAGCTCGCACAGAGGTTTTAGAAAAGTACCTTCACCCTGTGAACGGCATTCACGATCAACTCGGTGAATAGAGTTAGCGTACTGAAACACAAAGTCTCAGCTAAAAGAAAGGATAAAAGAAAAAAAAATGTAAGTACAAAAGGAGCCCTGGACCGACGAACCTGCTCATCCATCCTGCCGCCATATTTATTTATACATTCATATTATTACCCTATTTATTCGCGTGCGCTTAGTCAATTCCTTAGTTCCTTTCGCGGAGAGACACAAACGCCATCCTCTGGTTGGCTAGTACATAGTCCTAAGGATAATCCTGGCAGTCACCTTGCCAAATCGTATCCTCGTCATTCTCTTCCTATAAACGTAATAAGTCATGTTTCTTCAGCGAGCATTAATTATTACCATTATTCATATACATTAAATTACCATCTAGCATATACGTATTACCATTATACTTCGTTCCACTTGCGAGATTCTCCATCATCGTTCTTCATTTTTAATCGTCATCACCCCCCCCCCCACACACACCCCTCATCACACCCAGTCGTTTTCCATCCCTTCATCCCTCTGTCATTCGTCATTCTCTGTGTATATATATAAACATACATTTCTTAAATAAGTGTGTTATGTATTTTGCCAGTCGAACTCGATGAGAGTGTGAGTGAACGTGTGAACGTGTGAACTTGTGAATGTCCATTTTATGTATGATTCTTGTAAGTTTAATGAGAGTGAAAGAAAATGGACGAACGACGACCCACGCAGCTTTTTTTTTTTTTTTTTCTTTATGGCTATGGTACGTTACGAGGGTCGAGAGCTGGGAGGTTATGTTCTCTAATAATCTCCCATGGAATTCGCCCATATGATAAGCAATTGTGTTTACGGTCGAGAACTGCAACGCAGCTTCTTCTTCCGCATTGTGCGTGCGTCGTCGTTCGTTTGACTTCTTAGAAAGGCAGCACTGTGTTCATCGTCGAATGCGACACTTTATAGCGATATATGATATTTTTCTACGAATAAAACATATTTTTCAAGTTATCCACGCTCTTTCTTCTGTCACACCCTCGATTTCCCACAATGGAGGTTTGTCCTTCGTGCGCTACGTTCACGTCCAGACTCGTGTGAGGCAACGACTGGTTCTTTGCTTGAATTCGCAAGCGCTTTTTAATGTCTCTTGGATATCGTGACTCTTTTTTTGTTTTTTTTAGTAAATATGACAAAAATTTGTTTAAAAATTTTGTAACATTTCGGTAAAGATACAAATTGGAATTGCGACGTGTAAAGAATGAAAATTCATAAGATTGCTTGCCAATAGCTATTATTTCTTCCGAGATCTGGGGGCTTATTACGGTTTTTAGATCAGCCGAAAATGACGACGTGAACGTGAGCGCGAGCGTGCGAACGTCAACTGTAGACCAATGGTGCAACGCGTACATACATAGGAATTTACCTTGTGTTACTGGTAGAGCGTTGCGTCCAAACGCGTGTTTAACGAGTGTCACTGGGCTCTGTCTCTGTTTTCAACTTGTGAAAAGACAAGATTGGTCGCGTGAGTTGACTCGATATGAAATTTCAAGTCGAAAAAACATCGTGCGCATGCGCAAGCGTGATGTGCTCGAAAATTTAGCCTACATCAAAGTGAATAGCGAAAAAGGAAGTTATCGGAAAAATATGTTATTTTTCCACGAAGAATAATTTAGCGATCGTAATGTATTTGCGAAATCGAGAAAGTATAATTCGACGAGCACTGAGCGATGCCTCAGACCCATACGGTATAACGGAAAATGGATTTCGCAGCTTTGATAGGTAAACAGCACTATTTAAATTCTCCTAGAGTGAAAATTTACAATAAAAAATAAAAAATACAGGTATACGTAACAAATCAATTCCTGTAAAATGTATAAAAGATTTATGGAATTAAATTTTGTTATAAAGGACAGCTGTCAGCAACGGCAAGTAGACTTCGTGAAAATGTGAGATCCCTATGCCGGAAGTATCCAGTTATTTCAAATTTTCCCTGATTTCATACGATTGTGAAAAAAGTGATTATATTCCTTGAAGAACCGTAATAAGCCCCCTGAGCTAATTCGCTGTTGATAATTTTATTTGTTTTTATTTGCTAATGACGCTACGATGATTCGCCGTAGGGAACAAGAGGCGAATTCATACCGGTTTGCTGCAAAGGTTCTCTTGGCTCCATTCGACTTGGCCTTCGATTCCGATCTCGATCCTCCGGGCCCACCGTTGACTCGTAACGAGCCTACGAAAGACTCCCGTGGACCTAGCTTTCTCTTCGAACAACTAATATATTAGGTAGGACAATTTTCATATTGGCTCACATATCACGTGGATGAGGAATCTAATCATCCGATTGATTATCTCCGATAAGATTCGTTCGAGAACAGTGTAGATTCGTAGGTTCGGTTAGATCGATCAGATTCGTAGCTCGCGTCTACAAAATATAACGAAACGTAGTGAAAATTGGCACGATTACCGTTGTCCTTCGTTATTTAGATTTTCTTCCTCTTGTCCAAGAGTGGCAAAACTTTTTGTTTCCCTCGACCCAGGAATAAGAAAATTGTGTGTCCATCGATAGAGGAAGAGAAACGTCGTGGCGGAGCTAGAGAGATTCGTCGATTCTATTCCCGTGTAAACTTCACTATCGAAATATCGACTGAGATCACGTCTACCGTGTCCACAGAAAACGCCGATGACATTCGCTTAAGATCATTACTTGCATAAGAGAAACTCGCCATTGCTCGCTCTGGGTTTCTAACGAAATATCAGCAGAGTAACATAAGGTTAATGACACGAAAGTCAAGTGGCCCCAAGCCACATGAGAATTATGTAACTAACGCCATTCGATTTGACTCTACACATTTAAGTCTGTTTCCTGCAATATCACTGGCACCTTCATTGCCATAACCTCAAGAAGCACCATTTTGCTTTGAATAATGAGTCACATTCAATATTTTGCTTCCGTTACGAACTGTCGTTCCATGTAATTTTATTTTTTCTTACAAATGATCTTCAAGTGAAATAATCCCCATGGTATCCACATTCTTATTCCGTCGACTAGAGAATTGCGTACGGTTATCCTAGTTTGTTTTTTTTTCTTGGTCTGTTACTGCTAGAAAGAATTTTGTCAATTTCGGCAGTAGGTGAACGGTGTGTTGTGACCGAACCAAGGCCGCCGCTGCTTTGCAAGCGTGAGTTGTGTAATGCGTATTGGCGGCAGAGCAGGCAGGGTTTCTCAAATAGGTGTCCCGAGGTACATCGTACTACGGCGAGAGAGTGCTCCCACCGAACAAGGAGGAAACTCTGCGTGGCTGAATGAAGCGAACTATTTATTGAATATTATTTTTGCTCGGATTTCGCTCAGTGACAAGCAATCGAGCGTGACGCGCTGCGTCACAGGTGCCAACGATTAATAAACTAATAAAGCTATCGTTACCTGTACTGGGAATCGCCTTTAGATTTTTCGATCAGAGAGAACACGTGCTGCAATACGCCATACTTTATTTAGTAAAAATAAACGCTCCTGTACACGCGAGGAATTATCTTGTCGAAGGAGACATCCGAGGATGACATACCGTGGGTGAACGGTATGCTCATATGTATGGACAGAGAGAAGAAGAAGAAGATTATTATTAGCTTAGCTTAGATCATTAGCTTAGGAACGAGATGTGAATATTAATCGATATGGTTTCGGTGTCATAGTTATGCCACACTCTCCAGTCAAGTCCAGCGTTTGATCTTCAGGTGAGGTTAGGTTAAACCTCTGGAGGATTCGACCAGTAAAAAGGAAGAGCATCATCTTGGCTAGATCTTCACCGAGGCACATCCGCTTTCCTGTTGGCGGCACAGAGGATGGAGAATGAAACAGTATAAAACTTTATTGTTTACTTGATGAACTTACCAGTCTGAAAGGGAAGAAAAGCTTCTGGCTTGGCGAGACTTCCGTTGTGGGCGATGAATCTTTCCGGCTTAAATTTCGTTGGGTCCTGCCAGTACTTTGGATTCATGTGAATAGCCCACTGTAAGGGAACCACCATGCTTCCCTTTGGAACTTCGTAACCGGCGATCAACGTGTCCTGGGTCAAGAAAAAAAAAAAAACGAAAAAAATGTTTTTCCATGGATTTCTTTGTTTCCGTTTCCTAGTTTTTCCTTTACTGACCTCAGTGGTTCCGTGAGGTATGCCGACGGGGACGACGCTTCTGATACGTTGAGTTTCCGCTATGGCAGCTTCGAGGTACGGCAAAGCACTTCTGTCTTCGAGAGAGACACTCTTCCCTCGAAGAACAGCATCCAATTCCTGCTGAATCTTGATCTGCTCCTCAGGGTACGCAACCATGAAGAGGAGGAACCAGCGAATCGTCGTCAAGGTGGTATCGGTACTGGCGCCAAAGAGATCCGCAAGAAGATGAAGATACTGAGGTTCGGTAAAGTGTCCAGGATCATCACCGTTCATCCGACGTCTCATTTCATCGTCGAACGCAGCCAAGACGCTGTCCATAGTCTTCTCTCCATTCTCAACCTGATTTCTATGCTCAGCGATGATCTGCTTGTATACTTCATGAGTCTTCCGCTTCCCGTCGATCAGATAATCAAAGATTTGACTGAATCGTGGAAGCAGCCTGAGAATCGGTAGAAAGTTAAGTGGTCCTGCCACGCCGATGTGCTTCACTCCTTCTTCCTGAAGATGACGCAACCACTTCCACACGACGTCCTCCTCCCGGTAGTCCTTACCAAAGACGATGCGATTCATCAGATTACCCAGGCAGTGATTTAAAGTTTCGAAGGGATCCACACCTTGTTGTCTACCAGCATGTACCGATAATTTCTGTCAATAATCAAAAGTCAAAAAATTGAAAAGGATCTTGCGAGTTCGTCGATCGATTTTATTAAATTCATTACCGATACACTCTCGTCGACGGCCGCAATTATTCTCGCTTCGAGTCGATCGCGTTTGCCTCCAAATTTAAGCATTCCAAGATTCTTCAGGCACGACACCGCGAATCTACGTTGCTCCCTCCAGAGTTTACCTTCGGCGCATATCAGTCCTAAAGAACCAATCGATAAAATCGAAGCCTAATATCGGTTATAATTCGATACAATGTGTACGTATATGTCTTATCTAAACGGCCTTAACTCATAAAGAAAGCGCGGTACACGATGCACGGTGCTCGTGATAATCAGGATGAAGGAGAACGGTGGCCGAGGTAGCCGAGGTAGCCGAGGACCATCGTACCGTAAGTAGGCGCAGCCATTGAACTCATCGAAGGATAATCTTCGTTTTGAATAAAAAATACCCAGTAACTGAACTGCCGACGGTATGATCTCAGTGGTATTACAAAAGTCTGCCGATCTTCATTGTCATTGAATAACATGAAGTTAATTCATTTTGGCACAGTTATCAAGTTATCATAAACTCCCCACGTAGGCCTTAAGGCCGACACCTTGTGCCAGATGCAACGAGGATGGGAATACCGGCTCAAAATTTAAAATGCAACGATTAAAGAACCTCACGATGCTCTCGTCCTGCGATTATCGTTCGAAAGGATTCAAATAAATTACTTTTAAGAATCGAGAGGAGGCCGATTTGAGAAATCGACACGAGTCTCGGTGGCTGATTCGGATTGCCGAATGGAAGTCAGCAGGTTTGCAGTCCGGTTTTTCGTTAAATATCAATGCACTCTCATGGGCAGAGTGCATGGTCGCCCGGCTACGATTCTTATTCGTTCGCGACGGCGCAGCTGTCCACTTTAAATTGCACTTTGAATTGATTCCATAGAGAAGAAGAAAAGATATTCGTTAGCTCGTAGTATCTGCCAATCGGGCAGGGTGATGAGTATCATTGTTTTGTAGCCACCTCACATCCCAGCGAATCCACGGAGCGAGAATGATCTTGGAATTCTGATGATCGACACGCAAGATTATTGAGGTTTACGATCGAGGTACCGAAGGAATTTCAACAATGGCGCCGAAGAAAATCGAACGTCGTCGTCGTCGTATATTTTAAATGATCTCATAACCTCGCGTAAAAACTCTATAATCGTTTGACAAATCGACTTTTTTTTTTTTGATTCCTCAACCTGGTCTACTCGTGGATGATGAGAATGTCGTTGGTACCGGTGACGTCATGGGCCTTGTCAGTCTCCCTACCATTCTGGCAGCTCGAGCCGTCGGTTAGCCCAGGTAGACGGGGACGCTCTCCAATTGGCGAAGCGCCCGAAATAACCGGGAATCGGCTACGAGAGTAAAAGGGGGAAGTGGATAGGCTTCGAGAGAGAAGGAGTGAGAAAATGAGAGAATCCAAGGACGTTTCAGAACTGATGCACTTGGCGTGCTCCTACGCGCTAGCGTACGTGTAATCATGTCTAATGTATAATTTACAATAAGACCAAAAGAAATGGTTCGCTGTTGTCAGTAAGTTAAATGCAATGACAAGGATAATCATACGAAGATAGAACTTACCGACAGAGCCACCTTGTGTCATAGTTTTTCCCAACCACCGTTAATCCGAATCCTTCATAAAAATCCGCACCCCATTATTCCCTACATACCGCTCC
>JARQTI010000016.1:273283-299056 GCA_030142655.1 Trachelus tabidus
CAAATTAGGTTTTCCCGTGTTTCAACCCCTACCTTACTCCACTCCTATTAATATAAAAGGATGAACCTTCTCAAAAACTAGTTAGTAGTAGTCTGGGAATTGTACACGACATCTCACTCTCTCGTGAAATACACATACTCTTGGAGCAACCTGAACGACGGATTCTTTAACTAAAGAAACCCACCAATAATTCCTGAAACCCACAACAAATATAAATTCGTTGGTCTACGATCACCGAGTTGGATCGTAACACTTGTTGTCCCTGACGTTCGAGTTATTCCCTGCGACGTCTGGTACGTTTCCACGTGCATCGAAATATCACTTTAACCACGTCTTTGTCCATCTGACGAATCTTTTACGCAGCCGCGCCTAAAGGACGTAATGTAATTTTGAAGAAGAAGACAAAAAATGCTAAAAATAATTCAAAGATTCGTTCGAGACGACACGACAAAAAGATGTCAGTCGAGAAGGTCGGTTACGAAAGAAGTTCGGGCTACTGCCGTCAGACGTCGCAGGAGGGTGAGAGTGAGTGCGCGAGGGAATAGGAGACAGAGACAGAGAAAAGAGAAGCGTCGGTAAGTCGTAGAACGTACGTGAAAGGCCATCGGCCCGTCCTTGCGGTTCTAACTGTAATTCCCCGCGGATGCAGAGCAGAACGCAAGCCGGGGGGAACTTCCCTCAAGGAGACCGATAAAAGTGAGAGTCCTTCGAGGTAAAGGAACGTATCTACAGACAGGACAGACGCACGAGTCCGATTCCGAGTGCAAAAGGGCATTCGCCGCGTTCAAGGTTCCCTTTCGTGACGTAAATTTGATTATTCATAAAGCGGACCCTTTTACGCTACCAGACTCCTTCGTTTAACGACCTTCGCTATAAATAGTTCACAAGATCGAGATTGTTGGGATCTGAAAACCAAATCACTTCCGCAAATCAGTCTAACGTTACGTCCGCGTGAGAGATCAGGTTCCACGTTCGCGGCCGATAACCGAATGTCAAAAGAGCAATAGATTGGGATCTGGTTTGTATCACGTAGTAGCACCCTTGGAAGCGGCTATCTCGCACATGACTCCCGGGTTTAAGGAAAGAGAGATGAACCTTTCGAGGGGTTACGTGTTAAAAAAATTATACTTGGGCGATACCGAGAATTTCTGATTTTACGACTTTTCCTCGTAAAACCCACTCATCTCCTCGGACATCGTCCTTGGCCGATCTTGACCCAGTAAATCCTTCATCCCCATGCAAAGTGTTCCGCTGAAATTTTCAGCGCCAACGATCCAATTCCCGTAACCACGACATACTCTATTCTTAAAAATTTTCTAAAAAGACCTAGATGAACCCCAATAGTAAGAATCCTCGATCCTACCCCAAAAATCCACCTCCCGCTGACCAACGTCGGCCAAATCCTCCAAGACTCACTTCTCCGCCGATCCGTCAGTTGAAATGGTTGTTCAATTTTTGGCATTCTCCGCCGATTCGTCATCCAAAGTAGTTGTCTACTTTTATTTGTTTTTCTCTCTGCTGATCCACCAACCAAAATATTTGTTCAGTTCACTCTGATTCTCCGCCTATCCGCCAAGTAGTTGTTTAATTTTGTTTTGCCTAGTACTTTGCTTTGTAATAAATTGTGCTTGTTTGCTCATTCAATTCGTTTGTATATTTTTCCTATATTAACGCCAATCTCTTCTCAGTCTATCACCATACGTCAACCTTTGACGGCTCTTAATCATCGAGATCAAGGTAAACAACTTATTATTGTTATGTTTGGGTGAAGGAACTCCTTATTTTCGTTAAATCACAGCAGATGCTAAGATCTCCAAAGTTTTCAATTATTTATTTGGTGGCGATATTTATTCGATTTAATATATTTAGAATCGGTTCCGCTTCGTATCCAACCTTATGTATTCTTCCCAGGTTAATTAGAGGCCAATCCCGAATAAAGTGCGCAAGCATTGTTTCAAAGCAGGGCAACATACAATTAGCAGTAGGTAAATTGCGATTCTGTAAAAGCACCAGACAGTCCTTCATTCTGATTCGGACGTAACGCAGAAACTATGTTTACACGACGGTCCTAAATCGGTTTAGTTAATACTGGTCTAAAGGAATTGACCAATCCCAAATATTCCTTCCAAGTAGAAATGCCTATGATTCGTCTATTCCCTTAGATCAGTATTAACTAAGCTGGTTTAACAGTTCCCGACGCCGCCGCACATTCCATTCCTTGTGTGTACGATCGTAAATTCGCGATTGAACGTCCGATCGAGTAAGTCTTCTCTCGTTCCCGACCTTGACAGCCGTGACTATAGACGTATGACTAGAAGGGCGCTACTACGTGGTGGTACGAGGACGAACACAGCTTCGCTCCGTGCCGCGAGGGTCGACGTCACTTGAGAAACGTCGCAGCATTTGACGCCGTGAATTCAGTCGATAGTCGCCACGTACCGTCTGGTCTGACTGTTGAAGATCCTACGACGCACGCAGGTAGTTCGCAGTAAGTAATACGATTCTTTACGCTCTATCCCAGCCCATTATAGTGGATAGTGGAGTAGTGGAATAGTGGAGTAGTGGAGCTGCGTACGACCGGCCTCGAACCCGCCAAACTTGCGCAACCGTCACAAACGACATAATCGTAAAATCTCACCCATTACGATTGCACATTCCCCACTTGCCAAGTTTATGTACACGTAATACATTATATACGTTCACACCTTCAAGAATATCCACGAACGCCGCCTCGATTTTTCTCTTAATTTTCATACCATCTTTGTACGGTCCTCCAGCTATCGTAAGAACGTAGCCAAAGTATAGTGATACGTACGGTACTGCAAAAAAAAAGGTGTGTGACGAACCGCGATTTCGCTTTAATATTTAAGAGACCCTTTTGCTTAATACTGTAAAAGTACAATAAGACACCCGGTTACGAAGGTATATGCACACAATTATGTGATTTCGTAATATCTATCTACTGCGTATGACGTTGCCGATTTCTCAAAGACTTCTATTACGGAATGTCAAGTTTAGTCGCGTAGTCCCCTTACGTATTCGCTGTGGCAATGTCGAGGTGAAAAATCTGCTTGCTTGAAAATAACCAATAGGTTAAAACACGTCTTGTTTATAATACCTATAGCATATACGGCTACCCTGTATACTATGTACGATGTTCTCTACTGGTGTGTACCTGGTTATCCGGTACCCGGTATCCACTGACTCAGGTTCAATGTTACTCTCGCTTTCGGTCTGCTTCCAAGAAGCGTATTAATAGTAGCGGTTTGCAATGTCGTGTCGGTCTCACGTATGGATTCGCTTTCTATGGCTCACGTCGTCTGGTTGGCACGCCTGGTATTTCCGATCCGAACGACTCAACGTCCTCCTCCCCCCTCCCTCCCTCAATCGTTGACCTCATCCTCTTCCTCGGCAAGTGGAATATACAGCATGGTTCCCGTTAATCGTCTACAGGACAGCACCAGGTACTAAATCTTGACACTCGCAATCCGGACTGGTATATGTGCATGACCAAAAGAAAAAAAAAGTTGAAGGATAATTTTCATATTGTTCCGTCAAGTTTCCAGAGCGACGACTCTGCAATATTCGCGGCGATGCTTTCTTGCGTATAAATCCTTCGCTGAGGTGGAAGGCTGTGCGGCAATGTGCGTTAGGTAACCGGTGTCGATGGCCGGGCTCCTTTCATTCATTCGAGCCAATAGAGAATTTCATCGCAATCGTTCCATAACGTCGGTTCTATCCGCGGATCGCGGGCTTAAGAACGGCGAGGCTGCGACCTCGTCTCATCGATATATACCGACACGGAGGAATTCGCGGGAGCAGACGTCTCGGAGCTGCCGAGGAATTAAGTGCAAATTGCATAATGTGTTTATACGGAGCGTGGCGCATTATCGTTGCGCTCTATAATAAATTAATATCATTACGCACGACATTATCCGTCCGGTAACCAGTTTACAGACTGCATAATAAATAAGCCCCAGGTATAAAGTCTTATAATATAGCGGTAATCACGGGTTGCTCTGAGGCACGCGCCGGAGGCCTTCTGATCTCGACTCTCTCATCTTCCCTGCCTCCCTCTCTCTCTCTCTCTTTCTCCCCCTCTCTCTGATCGTTCCTAGCAAGAGATGTACATCGAATGACTCTTGTAAATTATCGAGCTGGTAAAAACGTTATCATCGAAGACGTTATATGGAACAGTTGTCATTCAAGCCTGTCTGTTTAGTTTTTCAGAGTCATCGGATCATCGTGGGGATGAGTGAGCTTGTCGTGACGGCGTGGTGGCCGCTCGTCGAAATCACCGGTACGAGCGTCCCGACGCCCTGCTATAGAGACACAGTGGTACAAGTCTGAGGTGGCAGCCGGCACACGGCTGGTCAGACTATTTTCAGCGTTGTACCACTGAAGCACTGAGCAAATGGCATTAGGCCGAGGCTAGCCCGTTCTCTGTCGGATCGGATGAGATCAGAGCGTAACCAGAGACCGGCGTAGCCAGAGTATCGGAATCAATCGGAGTGCAAGAGAACCCGGTCCCCAACACTGGTGAAGGCGTGGCCTGGTCCCCCCCCCCCCTTTCGGTGCACTAGCAGGGAAAGGAACCTCGCCCTGGTAGAAGAAGGAGGACTTTTCGGTACAGCCCGACGGAGGGGCGTTGGTTCTCACCGATGTGGGGGGAAGTCAAGTGTCCACCTGGTGGAACCTCGGCGAGGGGTACCACCGCAGCCGTTATCGTCCTCGTAGAAGTATACGGGCGTAAAGTTTTATACTTTTTGGTACAGCAGTGCCAACCAAGAAAAAAAAAAAAGATACGAGATAAGTTCGTGATGCCAGGCATGAAATTAAATGAATGGAGAAATTGAGACTCGGCGAGGACGTTGACTCGTCGTGATGGCGCCTCGTAAACAGTGCCGGAAGGAGAAGAGGAGCTTTCGAAAATTGACATGGCTGCTGGTGAAAGACTTTTTCATTAAATTTATTCGGGACGCTCTCGCTCCGTGTCGATTTGCCATTTTCGTGGGCCAGCAGGACGTGGCGGTGCCTTCGGTTCGTTCGCCGTAGGATTTGGCTTATGTAATTGTAGTTATGTAGTTGTTGCTTTGCGGCTGGGACGAGGAAGGAATTCCCTTCTGCCGCGGGAGTTTCGTTTTGCATCTTTAGTAGGTTAGTCGTGCCACGTTGACAGATTTGCAAATTGGCAGAACCGTTAGAGTGCAAAGCCGTGTGTTCCTTCCGTTGGTTGGTTCTTTCGAATCCGTTCAGTTTTTTCACGTCTATCAGCTTCTTCTACGTAAATTGTAATATCGTGTATCAAATATGAAAGACGTACAAATTGGTAGCTTCGTACCATAATATATCAAAGGTATTACTTAAATTAGCAATTTAGAGCAGGCAATGCTGCACACAGACATTTTTCAATGAAACAGAAACTCCTGAACTAGTCTATAAAGGAAGAAGATACATTGACCTTAGATCTTGCGTGTTTCTATGTCTTCTGCGAGTGCGAGGGAGACAAACTTATTTGCACGAGCATGACTAAGAGAGAGATAAACACAGTCGAGGATGAGTCACTGGAGATTATACCCGAAAGGACACTAGAAAACTGGCTAAGCGATAAAACCTTCTATCTCGTATTAAACAAACGTGTGCAGTTGGTCCACGAGTTCGATGTGATTTTTTGACAGATCGAAAACAATGAGAAGCCCTCTGGCAGGCTACACGTGGCTCTTCATAGAATTTTTCTTACAATGTACGTGCCTGGTTTTGCGATGAACTATATTTTTTTATTTTAGCATGTATTTCCAGATTCTTATATAAATCCACGTGTCACTTGTTAAGGATTACTTTCTTCGCGAACTGTCGAAAAAGCACATTGAACTGGACCGACTGTAACTTTAGATAAGTCACGTGTTCCTGTCTAAAATTTTCTTTTTCTCAATCTACTTACCATAACCACCCATGATGCCGTGAGTTAAATAGAGTGGCGCTCTACCGGAAAAGGAGTCCTTGGCGAGGACCTGTCTCACCAGGCGAGGATCGGATAGAAGAACGGTGTAGACGGATCCCATTTTAAGACCACAGACAGGACCGTATCGATGTGTTAGGTTGGTCAGCGTCTCGTGAGGCGCCTTGGAATCGATCCAGGGTAGATATCCGATAACAGGAAGTCCCCAGGGACCAGGAGGTCGCTTTTCCCAGTATCCGATGCTCCTGAGTATTGCCAGGAGTAGAAGAGGCAGGGCGACCAGGATAAAAAGAAGCAGCAGCATAACTTGACTTTCCTATGAAAATGTATTAAAACATTAATGTCATCGAGGTACCATCAAACGTGTATAAAAAGTCGTGATCGGCTGTGCTACACACTGTGCTGTCTCTTCTTATTCCCTGTGTGGCTTTATCCCGTCAGTGGAGGGCTAAGTGTCAGGTGATGTCTCTTTGTTTGCCGAGGTAGCCGGGCGACTGTCTCGTCCAGCCACCAGTGTGCAGCACAGTCTACAATGTGGGCCAGCACGTGATCAGGCACGTGCTGGGTCGGCAGCACAGATTATATCAAATGCACCGAAGGGAAGCGTGGCTGTGGAATGTACGCTAACCGGCGCCATGGTCCTACCCAGTACTACCACCATAACGCGCTCTGGAGTTTTGCGATGTTTGAACGGCATCGACGGTAACTTAGCTGTTGTTTATTTTAATAAAGGGAAAATGTTAATGTCCCATGTCCTTGAGAGCTTTATCTTTCTTCAACGCTTTATCAAGAGAAAGAAATCTTTAGGAGGATAATACTCACAGGTGCCTTACCTCGCTCGCGACGTCAGTTCGGTAGAATGTCAGCGAAATCCGGTATACGTTCGCAGCGCCCTCCACGTACGACGAAGAAAGCTTTTACGTTTCGCTGCTGATTCAAAAAACGTTTTACGTATTACGATGATCAAAGTATGTTATGTAAATATTTGTGAGTAATAAGAGAATCTGATCTACCCGGTAGCCTAGCAAGACAGCGACTGACGATTAGCCTCTTCTTTCTTACTCCTGGTATAGACAAGGTCTGTGCATTGACTACCAAATTCATTGATTTCATATTCTCCTACGATCTTTATCGTTCGTTCTTCGAGTCTCGAGCATGTCACTGGCAGAGAACCCAAGGTATGGTCCTGTTAGCGTCGCCAACCGCCGTGCTGCGCAGATAATCTTGCGCCTGGCTGTGTCAGCCGCGACTGATCTGAGTATTTAACGCGTTTATAATGCTACTTTGAATAGGCAATGAAATTCCCCAAAACCTTTTTCATTCGGCTAAACAAACTCCAAAATTTCATGTATATCTTATAAAATGTAAATCGAACATTAGTATAACATATCTTAATTATAATATAAATGAATGAAAAACAAGTAAAAATGCGAAATTATAATTATAAGAATTATGTAGCGTTTTATTATCATTTTTACTTTTATTGAAATTGTCGGGAATAAAGTAAATGCAAAGGCCTTCGTATTGCGAAATATTTATTATGACGTCGGGGGTCGGGGGGCATAGCGCGCTTGACTACCAGCGCCGCAAAATGCGAATTGCAGACGGCGACGCTACTGACACGGCCATGTACTGCCTATAAGAATTCAGTAGAGTGTCAGGGGGCTGGTCTCAGGCAAAAGACCCATAAGAGGCTAGAAACGATTTTGTAATGGTTTTTTTTTTTAATTTTGAGTTACTAATATTATATATACGTTAAATCTATAATTCATGAACTTTATGACGATGCTATCCAATAGAATTGATACAGGCATAATGCGTATAGAAACGCAGTGTCGGATCTCGACGATCATGTTTACAATGACTTGCTTATTTATAGCTGTGAATTTGTATTCGACTGCCGTAAGGATCTGTAGGTTTCTCACGGGTAACTCAGAAGACGCATCGGCTCGATAGTCGCTTATACAATGCATATCAGCTGATTATCAGTGTCTACAAGGGTCGTGTGTGTTCCGTTATTATTTTCCCTATTTGTTCAAAGTAAGTGTCTAGCCCCTGAAAACATTGTTGTGAATTATTTTAGACTGCTCGCCACTGAGTTCACGACGTTGAATATTCTTGTTGTCTTTTGAAAAGAAAAAAAAGATAAGATATACAAACCGAATCTTTTGGATACTACTATCTGACGTGGTAGCAGACATACCTTTCTTCGCGCAGAACGTCCGTCCGTCTTGGTCGGATGACAATCGGCGAAAGGGACGATCGCGTTATCGCAACGGACCACGCCGGGACTATAGTAGTGCCGGCAGGTGGGGATGCTGGCGCATAGAGCGCCGCAGTGCGCCTAGTAATTTTGGCGCCGGTTTACAAACTCGTGTGGCACAAGTTGAACATTGAAAAGTACCATTATTGCTGGTATCAAAATTCTCACTGTTGAATATTACAGCTATCAGTGCGCATTTAATGTAATTTAATAACCTAACATAATCATAGTTACAGTTATTAAATTTATTAATGTCCCAGTCCGAACCACGAGGAAGATGGAGCAAGGCTAACAGGTAGAGAATTGAAAAACAATTATATGTCTCGTCGTGGATGAGCAGTAGGAAGTGTAGAAGGAGTAGGAGAATTGGAAGGAGTAAGAGAGGCGATGGAGGATCCAAAGAGAAGGGAAGGAGTAGTCCGAGTATAATGAAAGTAAGAGTGAATTCCCAACTGATACCTCTCTTCAAGTGCTCAACCTGGCCGAGGAGGGTCTGATAGTAGCTAAGCACTTTATATTAGTTTGAGAGAGCTTGAAAATGAATGAACTAATTTCATAATTTATGCCTCTTTTCATGTAAATTCAATCCAACGACTTGTTCCTCTCCTGGAGCAAGCTCAGATCCACACTGAAGAACCTGAGCAGCTGTTTCTCTGCACGAAGGAACTCTTATAAATACATAATTCTCAAAGAGAAATCCATTTGTTCCTAGATGTTCCGCTTCGGTATAGCGTAAGCACCGCATACATTTATCATTGGATTATGTAACTCGACGAATTTAAGTACCCGGGACGTCCCCTAAATCGTCTCTAACACTTAAGTCTCTTTGTCCTCGTCCTCGTTACCTCGGATCCTGAGGTCGTTAGCCCAAAACGTGATCAGAACTGCACATTGTGCCAATCCCAGGTTAGACGGTACTCCTGCTGCTTTTCATTGGTCGTTCTTAGTACGTCGCACGCACATGAGAAGGTGAGAGATTTCTGATTGGTCGTTCTACCAGGTCTTTACGTACGTGTTGATACGTACACTGCCGTGGCTGCCACTTGGGCCCAACTTCAGCTGGTGCGTTTCTACTGACTAACTCTGTATAAACACGTACGAAAAGATATGTATATAATATATTTACTTTGATTCACATCGATTTGTTTTATCTACCCGGACAAGTTTCTTAGGGGGAATTCCGAGACGACAAAGGTCGAGCAAAACAACCTGGAAAATTTGGCTATGATCAAAGTCCATTCGATTCAGCCAGCTGATGCAATTTTATGCAAGTTGTAAGTCATCCGTGCACTCGCGCGCTCCTTTTTATCTCTGTGTAAATTGCATTTTGTATGCGTGCTATATATATGCGCACACACATGATTATTTATACGTACACATCGTGTTTCGTTTACCTTCGGAGTCGGTCGACTGTAACGATTGCAAATAACATTGCGCCGCTAGCGGGAGATTTTCAGAACGGAACTCGAGTCGCACGACTCAACAAATCAGGATCGGGACTTGAAAGAATAAAGGAGCGTTTCTCATCGAGAGAGAGAGAGAGGGGGGGGAGCAAGAGAGAGAGAGAGAGAGAGAGAGAGAGAGAGAGCACGAGAAAGAGCGCGAGCGAACGGTTGGCAGGCTCTGATGGTCGTCCAGTAGAGGAGTCAGGAGATTCTGGTATGTGTTGCTCTGGCGGAACTCGGTGCAATAGTACCCGAGAGCCCGATTCGACGGGACGTGCAACGACCGACAAAGGTCACTCGCGGCGTTAAATCTGCATTTGCTACGAGATCTCATCTTCCATTCTCTCCTTTCTTGAATACTAGCTTCAAGCCGTCCCACTTGGGTTAGTCCAGGTACGTAAGCCAGCATCCAATACCCACTTCCCGTGGATGGGAATCTAAAATGAAAAAATAACAAAAATTCAGTAAGTTCGATATTTTCTAAGGTGGCGGCGATCACCTCGCCTAAGAATTGACGATTACTTTGTACGGAGATGACATAAGGATTCGACTGTTGACAGAGGAGGAAATGTCATCTGGCTATTTTGTAATACTGGAAAACTACAGATTGACCTAGGGTGGACCATGAACTTTGCTTACGGAGACGTCGTGGGGGTGTCTGACAGTATTGTCGCTGCTGTGTCGACAGCCCTAATGAACCACAGAGTGTAATCGGAGTGGTAAAAAGAGTGTCCGTAGAACCATCACTGGGACTCGTAATTACTAGAAGCATTTGGAGTTTCGCGAAGATTCGCTTTCTATAGACTGCTGAGGAAGCTGATGCGCCGGGAGCGAGGGTTTTCCCGATGTAGCTTATTCGAGGACACTCTGCGAAGCCGTTATTTACGGCCTCCTCGTTTCCATATAAGCATAAGCCGGATTCTCACTCTCGGCATCGGCAGACGCAGGCGCCCATCTAGATATCTAGATATCACCATCTAGAACGTCCCGTGCATTGAACGCAGGGGGAATGCACTGACAATGAATGCAACTTGCGCGGGGTACCAACCCTGCTCTTCCGAGCCTCAGGGCGGCGCCATTAACCTTCTGTTAGACCCGTCGTCTCGAGGAGGAGTAAACGAGTCGATAAAACGATCGTAATCGGGTTAGGATAATCATGGAGCGAGGGCGACGCGAATGGTGAAAGTACGAAGTACGTCGTCCACAGGAGTAACGACGAGGAAGAGAAAGAAGAGGGAAAAATTTTCAATACGAATAGATCCGACCCTGAGGCTCCGGGTAATGAAATTATTTTTATTAAAATCTAAGGACGACTACTCCGGGTTCGATGGAACCAATTTTTCCGTCGTCGGGTGGCGATGGTGGTGGTCGGGTTGCGTGTTGCCGGTGCTGCTGCTCTTTGCTGGTGATGCTGGCGGTGGCTTCTGGGGCAAGATCCTCATAGTCTGCTAGTAGCAACCGTTGGCTGATGTCTTGGGTTCTCTGGAGTGGATGGGGTAGAGATCATCTCATCTTAATGAACCGAGGAAGATGCTTTTTGTCGAGCGCGTTCAGAGAATAATGAACCCAGGAGGCCGGTGATCTCTGCGCGCTTCGAGATGCCAACTACCGACTCGTCCTTCGTTCGGTCGTACCCGCGACCCGAACTCGAAACCCGCCTTGAGAGAGGCGAATTTTTTTCGACTTACTCGAGTGAGAATGCGACCCGAGGTGCAACGCACTACCTCTACACCACCCTCGCCGATACGTTGCGCCGGGCAACGAACGACCGGGGTCATTGGCTGGATCCAGTTATCAAGGTTGGGGTCCTTCGGCAGCCAGATCGCGACGCTGTTTTGTTCGGATCGACGAACTTTCCATCACGTAGCGCAGCGCTATCCGCCGATATCTCGACTCTCTTTTCTCTCTTTTCAATTTCATCTCGTCTCACCTCCTTTCCTCTTATCTGTGCTCTCTACCCCTTCTCCTGATTCACGTAGATGGATCCAGTCGCAGAGTCTAGACGGTTCGTTATATTCGTCATGCTCCACGTGAGGTCTTCCAAATATACCTGGTGCAGCTAACTCTAGACATCAGCTAACTAGATACCTGGAGATAGTCAGGGATGGCACCGCGAAAGAATGCAGCCCGTCGAATCCACTTGAGGAGGTTCACGAACCTCGCCAGGATCTCTCTCATTCTTCTTCTTCTTCTTCTTCTTCTTCTTCTTCTTCTATACTATAATGACTGGGTGCATGTCCTTGCAAGGTGAAGGAGGAGTCGAGAGACGCCTGGACGGTTTATAGTCATCGACCTCACAATCGTATCTCGATGACGTGTCACACCGATCCCAAATATCAGATGCACCGGTAGTTTTATGAATAACAACACCTTTCCATCTATAAAGAACATCATCTACATTCATGAGGACACCCCATCCTGGACTCGCGCCACTGATCAGCTCTCAGCAATCATCTATAAATGTCAGAGGTGCTGAAGTGAAGTGGTGGTGCGTGGGTGGATGATCGCAAGGTGGACAGGGTCAGATGAGGAGACTGGAAGTGAACGGTAGACGAAGAAGAAGAAGACAAAGAAGACATCGCATGTAACCGGTTCAAGGAGAGCTGCGTTCTGATAACCCAGATTCGTGTACTATCGGTCAGATCGGAACCTCCCCCGCCTTGTTGAGCCGCAAAGAATTCAGTAGCGACTAGACCAGCCGCTTCTAAGCAGCAGGAAATATTGCATTAGGATATTCAACTATTTTCAGGGAGTCTCAGGAGGAAGCTGACTGGTTCATTGGCTGCCTAGCCACGGAGCTATCTAGCAGTAAGACTAGAGTACACGCCGGCAGCCTAGCCAGACGAAATGCAAAACGAAGAGTCTTCTACTTGGTACTGGTTCGTACTAGCTTACTGGCTGTACGTCGGCGACACTGGCCTAGAGATATCCTCGCCTTCTTCTAACTGTACGAGCGACTGCTCCAGTTTTCAAAGAAGAGAAGGAGTGACGTCTTCTCTCTCCAACCCACATCAGTACACGCTGTACCTGTATAGATAAAGTCAGGAGCTTAGCCATACCTCAAGTGCGCTATCCGTTCTCCATGACTGTTAGATTGGACGTTCCATAGACTAAAAATGGCAATGGACGTCATCGCCTTCTCATCCGAGGGACGAACTGGTGAGTTACCGAAGAGAGTGTAAAAGTGTATTGTAGCAGTAGGACAGGCCCCCCGGTCTATGAGATGGGTCATTACCCACTTGTTCGCTAGAGCAGAGAGGTGACTGTTGGCAGGTCTTACAGTTTTGGGCCTTGTGGCTCAAGAACCCTATAGCCCAATTCTAACCAACAGGTGAATAACCTCTTCCGACGCGCAGCCTTGCGAGGAATGTTTCCTTCGCGTTCTTGACGCTTCACCATACCCAAGCCTTCCCTCCTATAGGTATCGATATCTCTTTTCTCTTTGCTAAATCTCATCGATGATGAGAGCCGATACGGTTGACGCATCCAGAGAATTTGTCCTTTGAGTAGATCAAAATTAAACTTAGAGAAAGATTCTTGCGTATCGAAATCTGCCCACTCACTCGATCATTGATCTCCATCTCGACTCCCGCTCTCCGATCGTAGCGACAGGAAGTCTTTGGACAAAGAGCGCCTTAACACGGATCCGGCCGAGATCGTTAGCCTTCGTGACAATGGAGAGACGCTCGACGAGAGACCGCAACCCACATTCCCCAAAATATGGGTCATCCTCACTCTCCATGCGTAAGACGGTCCCACAGTGTCTCTCGATACTGCACCCGCACCCACGTAAGGCTCAATTCGCAGCTGTGATTATGAAGAAGAAAATGACAGTGACTAAAATAGTTAATGTGAAAAGTTCTGACAGCGACGTCAAGCGTCGTGACGTCTTCATTCTCAGAATCCACATGGTTCTTACTTGGTAAACCATAGTGACAACTATTTCCAGCTGCGATTTGAAAGTCTGATACCTTGATGAAATTGGGGTGTCCGTTCAAACCAGCATCTTTCAATGTTAATTGCTAAGTGCAAATTGATCGCGATCCTTTTCACGGTTCAATGACACCTTTCTTCGTTTCATATAGACGTACCTGCGGAAATGCATATCATGGTAGGTGGGACGTATATCCAGAGTGGTGAATCGTAGCGGAGAGACGAAAAGACCGAATAAACAAAATGAGGTAACAAAATGAGGGCCGGAAGTTAAAAATATATTTGGCTATTTTAATCACGTCAATTACCAAGTCTTTTTTATATAGGATACTGGGACCAAATGGAACCGTATACTTTAGCCCTACCCTTTGAATGACTGACTGACTAACTGGTTAGTTCGCTTGCAGATTCGGCACTCGAGTAGCTTCACTTGCGTGTCTCCCTCTCAATTTTTTACACGACTGTGTAGTTGAAATGCGTGACTGAGTGCGTGAGCGTCAGACTCGAGCGGCCGACGACCGCGACTTTCTCCTCTTATGCTAATTTCGTTAATACGCTATTTTCACGTTCGCGTACCCACATTAAACCTACACTACGTTCACGGCGCTCTTTCACTCGGACAGGCCATATACTATACGTACCCTCACGAAAAAACCAGCCTGGCTGTTTGTCCGAGTGTCCCAGAGCATTGAATATCTCCATCGGTCACCAAGAAAACTTTCGATCCCCATCATCAGGAACCGTCCACTCGCCATTCTTGTACAGTAAAATCTTATTCATCCAGGAGTATCTAGTGTGGAAAAAAAAACAAAACCAAGAATGCCAAGGACATACGAGATCGTGTCTTATCTATCTTGAAAGAAAACGTTCACCAGGATCTCTGTATTATCAGAATCTTGAGAGTGCATCGTCCAGAGGATGATACAGTACCGCAAAGAGTGCACCTTTCCTATGACATGGGTAAGCCCTCTCTTCGTTCTAAAGTAAGTATCCACTACACGGTAGGTACGGAACTTTGGATACCCGGGACAAGGATAAGAGGTAGAACGCAAAACGCAAAGGTGGAGACACCTCAGCTCGTTTCTCCAATTGCTGAGCTGAACGTGTTTGTGTGTGAACATCAGCCGCCGTAAGTGACATTTGTACCGTGCGAGAGCTGAGTTCGTTGCCCCGTGAGAGAAGACAGGACCCAGCCAAAGCGTTTCTGGGTTTACAGCTTTACAGCTTGGTCGACAATCTGCACTCGATACGTTCGGGCCCAGTGAAGTTTCGTAAGTCCCATTTTTAACAGATAGGATATTTTGTACATTGACAAATCGCCTAAAATTCCATTTGTGTCTTGTCGGGATACCAGGAGACTCTGCAAGAAGAGGATCGTGAGAGAGACAGTCAATTATTCTTTACGTGCTCAAAGGATTCTTATGGCTCCTTGGCAATGTAACACAACGGACAAGGAAAGTACCGATATTCGTGCTGTACCAGATGGAAATCTCAAAGAATCGTTGGCCCGTACTAAGATCGGTTAACATTAAGAGAGCGTTCGTTGACGTCAGAAAAAAACTGCTACCCGACCCCCCCCCCTACTCACCATACCAGCTCTTACGTTTGGTTTGCTTTAGAGAGCGGACCCGGGCCTACCCTATCGAACTACGAATTTGTCGTTTCACTCCGGCAGAATTCATTACTGGCATCACACATGGTCACGCGCGTCATGTGTGGGTGTAGCCCGTATCTGTATAAATATATACATTCACTCGGATTTGTACTCCAGGAGAAAGGTCACTGACCTCCTTCTCTGAAATTATAAAATAGCATTACGCCACTTGCTGTTTTGACTTCGTCGGACATCACTGTTTCTCCTCGGTTTTTTTCACGAGATGCCCGGTGCCATCCGAAAGGAGAAAATTAAAGCCTTCGTTAATTTGATAGCGATAACCAGCTAGCTGGCTAAGAAATCGGTCAAAGCCGGACACCAGACCCCCCCGAGAAGAACTCAGGTTAGGATGGTAGAAAGAACGGACAACGTTTGGCTGGTTACTTTGGGTCACGGGTCGACGTACTCGAAAGTCCAAGCTTTCCCGGCTCATCGGCATGCGCAACTCGCTATATTGTCTATTAACGAAATTTCTAATTCGAATTTATGATAATGAATAATGAAGTAAAGGTTATCCACTAGCCCGTGGCTGAACTGCCAATCAGTCAGGGGCTCTCATCTGAGTAAAGTTATATTCGCAACATCTTTCCTGCAAATGTCTCTTCTGCACTGTGCTAAATCATTATTTTTAATATCCCGTCAGTATTAACGACCCGTGAAGAAGAGTGAAACTGTCGAGAAGCAAAATATTGTGAACTTGTACTCTGATAACCCTGACGTCATCTGATCTCAATTACCTGTATCACTGAAATAACTCAAAAAAAAAGAAAGAAAAAAGGGTTAATAATTATGTGGTCGTATCGTTACAAGAAATACTAATGGATGATAATGGCAGTAACGATAGTATAAATAGTAGCGTGGCATTGGTAGTAGTAGCAGCAGTAGTAGTACAGTACTAGAGTAGGAGGAGACGAAGAAGAAAAAGGATGGAGACGAGGAGTTGTCGGAGGCCGAGAAGAAAGAGGAGACGATGAGGTGGGACGGAGGACACTTTCACTCTCACAGGTGCATGACCGAACGCCGAGCATCGAGCGACTCGTCGGCTGATGATGAGCATGAGGCCCCCAGATCGGCGGCCTCTCCTGGCGTAGAGAGTTATTGGCTTGGTAAGATACCTTCAGTGGGTCCGCTAGATAACGGCCCAACGACCACGTGCTTACGGCAACTCGTGCCAACTTATGCCACGTTTCTATGTACCCACAACACAGCTTCTACTACCAATCGAGTTACGTACCTAGGTATTTCCTTAGCTGAATATTAACCTTCCTCCTTCCATTTCTTATCGTCGCATTAGCTGATGAACAATGCGAACAGCGAGTTACGTGCCATTTTTGTGTTCCTTGACTATTCTTTTTCTTTTTCTTTTTTAAAGGAATATTGCCGCCACCGTTGCAGTAACGTTGCAGCCGCATCGACGCCGTACGATGCCACGAGCTCCTCCGAGTCGAGTCAACTACTCTGAAAGCAGCAATACAAGCATGGAGAAGGAGAGATCGAGAGAAAGAGAGAAGAGGAGGGAAATGTCCGGGGGGAGAATGATTCTGAGTGTTAGAGAGAGAGAGAGAGAGAGAGAGAGAGGGGGGGTAGACGGGGAGAGAGTGTGTGAGTATATCTGACGAAGGTAGAACAAGACGGGAGAGAATGAGAGCGAGAAAAAACGCGATAGAGAGGGAGAGAAAAAGGTCAATGAACGAGAAACGTCCAGCGCCGTTCGCCAGCGAGTTTACTCACTACCAAAATACGCTTGAGGCGGTAACGCGTTAGCCCGGTGGTCCCAGAGGACTCAAGTTCTCCCAGTGGGTCACTGGTTCACGAGGCGCTTTGTGAGTCTCCACTATCCGCACCTCGATGGCATTGATGCGGATGGTAGGGAAGGTACCAAAAGTACCATCAACGTACTTTTTTTTTTCCGAGTAGGACTGACTACTTTTAATTGTAGGACTCAGCTGATTATATATATATATATATATATATGGTATATATATATCAGATACTAAAACATAAGGGTACATACAAGCAGTTTATCTGGTAAGACAGTTGTATGAATAAAAATGGCAGCGTACCGATCGTAAAGCAAAATAAAGAGGTTAACTGTTTGAGTCGCTAAAAATATCCGTCGCACCTCAGGCTGGCTGGTTACATCTCGATTCCACCTTCGTCCACGTTTGAGTTCTGCGTTCGTGCGTGTAGTAATCGCCGCTTGCGATACGTATACCTTCACAAGTTTGTAACCACTTACGTGCCGTGCTGGTAGTAGCAGCGACAGCGACGTATAATGCAGCCTGTTTTCGCATTCTCTCTTGCGATAGCCGGTTTGGACGAGTAAAATCGTTCTTTAGGAATTCGGGATGAATATAGGGTGTACCATGAGCATCATTTAGATACAATTTAGCAGGCGGACGATAGAAGAGCGAGAGAGCGACGCGACGAATCAAAAGAGGTCTCGAAGATCTAACGATATTCCGTGAATATGAGTGAAAATTGACTAAAAATTTTAGAAAGTTACTGCCACTTTTTTGAACGAAGTTTGAATTTCAAGTCATCTAAAATTTATAACACGTATGTACAAGCCCTTATATACGTTTATCTCACTTTTGACTTGCATTATTCAAAATTATACACAATAGTGTTTGTTTCTAGCGGGAAATAATCAGGCGGCCATTACTAGACGCGAGTCATTGACACAGAAGTAGGTCCTTAATAACGAGTGAAGAGCGTCAGCTCGTGCCTACCGGTTAGCATTTTGCAAAAGGTGTATCTCAAGATCGATAGCGGGAACGTGGACGTGGACATAAACGTGTGTCGCAACTCCTAGTGCAAACGAGGAAAATCCGTGAACCAAGCTTCGCCTTTTCCTGCATTATAGATTACGTTTGCCGTATAGGTTATGGCTGAACGTCGTTTCTTATAAACAGTCGTCGGCCAATAAACCATAACCACAATGACAATTGGTTCAGAATTCATGAAGCATCTGGTGAAATCGGGAAAACGAGGAAAGGATATGAATGAGAATTGAAATTTATCGCGTGCGTTGTGTCGCAACACGTTCTTCACGTTAGATTTCGTATATCTATATTTCGTACATAACGGACATGGGTGGTGCAACGTAAGGCTTCTTCGTCGGCCTATTCATTTTAATTCTATTCATTTTTAAACGTCGTGCGTAAATGCGTGCACGAGCACCGACACACTGACACCTAGGTATAAATCATCACTTCGTCCTAACGAATTGTGTAGAATCCAAAATGCCAGCAGTTATGGGTATGTACAAAAAAGTCCTTTGCATTACGAAGAACGAGAAGAGCTATTTGTTTCAATAATATTTTTTCTTTTACTAGAAATAAGGACCATGTTCGTACGTGCAGGGTTAGGTAGTACTCGAATATGTATACAGTACATACGGTATACGCAAAGTCATATAGTACAGCTTCGATTCGGCCACTGTTCCGTTACGTGGACATGTGCCATGTATCCCTCTTGGTATTCGCGTAATCTCGATGCTCTCGTGCACGTTAGCTGAGAGCCGTTCTTATCAAAGTTTCTTGACCCGCTGCAACGTGGAATAGCACGTGCAAACACAGCAAGATTTGACGAGGAACATCCAGGCTTGGTCTTCCCACTTTCTGCGTCAACGTAACGGGCTATTTAGTCACCCTGGTGTACCAAGAGGTTGTCTTAAGGTAAGAGAATAGTGTGGAAGTCTGATAAGAAGGTAACAAGAATCTTGATACGTTACAGGTTCCTTTAGAAATGAGGTAAAATAGGTAAAGGAACTAAAGATTCATGGCCGTATTGATCCTCGCGAGAAGGACGCCTATCGTAGATGCTTCTAGTAAGAGAGGACAAAGTAAAGGAGGGAGGCGCTCTTCTTGCTCTTCCAAGAACTCTGGCTAGAATTTAGGCTATGAGGAGCTCCTGCCGAATCTGGAACAGCTCGGTCATTGGCCCCACGTTCAATTCCTTCCTTAAGATTTTCTCTCCCACTTCATCATCATCAGGCTCAGGCTTATCTAACGCACATATCTAACGTCTTCGCGGCGAATGAGCCCCCCAGCAGTCCGCTGAACTCCTCGTTATTGCTAATTTATCGTCCCTTACGTATCATCCGCTCCGATCCGTAAGTTTACCTGGCAGCCCCTTCACTCGGCAGTTCATGCGAATCGTGTAATCCTGCGATCGTGCGACCTGCACGATCCTCTCTTTGCCACCTCAGGGGAATAAAAAAAGCCTCTCTCGAAGTATGTGGATATACATGGACTACGTAGAGATACCAGTACGTGAAGCTTGTTACTTCCTTGAGGTGTGGAGCTCGAAAGTGGTTGTCCAGGTTGACTGGTGTACCCAGGTGTACTGGTGCTTTTTCGGCGGGAAGAGAAAGGGTAAGGCAGGGTATCCTTTCCCCTGAAGTCTACCTGTAATGATTGCAATTTTAAAGATATTTTTGTATAAATTTACATGAAGATTTATATCACCAGGTGCGGTCGATGGACGAGACTCTGTACCTGGTGCTAATGATAGTCGAACCTGCAGTCATCTGTGAAGACTGAAAATTCAGCAAGGCCGGATCACGTCCAGATGAAGCGAGAGCCATAGACTCTTCTTCTTGGCTCCATCGCTTAGCTGAAACTCAAAAAGAAGATCTATCAGGCCTGGCGAACACAGCTCACGAACGGCCCAACGTCAACGACCGCGTTTGCTCCGATTTTTTTTTTATCGAGCTGCGCATTGTTCGATTTCACGGAGTTTTTCAAAGAATTCCATACCGATGAGGTGAGCTTGATTAAATACGAGGATGATCCTCTGGCGTTATCTGGAGCAGATGTTTCTCTCTTTTTTCTCTATTTATTCTCGCTATACCTCAACGGTAGCTTCATTCTTTACGATCCGCACCTTCTTTTTCTTCGCTATCTTTTTTTTTTCTTAATTCTATTTCTTTTTACTTCGTAAACTTCTTGTCATTGTCATTTTCTGCTCTCGAAACACCGAAGACACCTTCCTTCCGTGACGGAGCTTCCTGTTCGACTCTAATTCATCTTGTCGTCCTCCATTTCTTTCGATTTCAGGGTTCTCCATGTTTATGCTCGTACGAAAAAATCTTCAGAGTATGTACCACTGCATCCTAACGATACTAAGATAACGCTGATGGGTCACATATACTCGCCTGTCGGCTTTCGGCTACCGAATTATTTTGACCCACATGCGATCTCCCCAGGCGTCCAGATACCAGAGAGTGCGGACGCCTGCCTCGAGGCGTTCAGATATTCTTTGCTTCAAGCTTATCCAACCAATGCTCCTTCTACCACCTACACTGCGAATCGGATAACCAGTGCTACGATCTCCAGAATAAAGGAACTGTATTACGACCTGTTGACGACATTCTATCACAGCTTTGTAAGCTTGTAAATTATTATTCTGAACAGGTGAAATCTATTATCTAGTAGATACGTTCCTTGCCATTTGGCCAGGAACACCTTCCGGAAGGAATTTAGACATTCGTTAGGATGATAACCAGGTCGATTTGCCTATCATTTAATGCCTATCTTAGAAACCCCACTGGAAAATGTGTTCTTCGCAGGATATAAATACAGGTTGGCAATTGTTATTTGCAGTATAATTTTGTTGTGCTGTTCTTACTTTAAAATACTGTAAGAATGATACTTAGTTGGCTTATTGTATCGTTAACTGGAATCAGTGCCAGTTATCTTGGTTCCCGAGCTGTAAGTCATCGCGGTACTCATGGCAAAGCAATTCCACCAGCGCCACGTTTCGACGGCGTCTTCGACGACAATTATGACCACGATAAAATCGGTATCTGATACTTTTACTAGATTGATAATATTTAAAATGAGGAATTAATATCTTATGGGATATTTCTTAACAGCGGAGAATATTAGATCCTGGACTCCAAAAGATCAGCAGAACGTATGGGAACTCAGCGGCCTTTACGAAGGTGACATTATGCTGCACCCTGACGAACTCGACACGAAAAATGGACTCCTTGATGCAACCGCTAAATGGCCTGGTGGTGTTGTACCTTATTATATCCAAGAAGATGATTTCGGCAAGTGCGGCATATTGTACAATCATCTATATGATAGGGTCTTATAAAATAATGAGTGGCCATTTTGTTATTCGTCCGGAAGGCAGACCAGGACGAAATAACGCTGATCAAGAAATCCATCGAGGAATATCACGAAAAGACCTGCCTGAAATTCCGACGTTACAATGAGACTGACGAGGACTACTTGACTATACAAGGATCACAATCTGGCTGCTGGTCTTTGGTTGGACGTCATGGAAAAGGGCAAGTTCTTAATCTTCAGACTCCCGGTTGCGTCCATCGTGGAGTCGTTGTTCATGAGGTAATGCACGCCTTGGGATTTTATCATCAACAAAGCGCTGCTGATAGGGATGAATGGGTCAAAATACATTGGGACAATATACAACCAGGTGAGACTTCTAAATATTTAAGCTTACATCTTTATGCATAATTGCATGGCTGCCATTTTTGTTCGTAGGCAAGGAACATAATTTCAATAAGTATGACAGTGATACTGTGACTGATTATGGTATTGGATATGATTACAAAAGTATTATGCACTATAGTGCTCATGCATTCTCCAAAAATGGAGAACCCACTATTAGTCCAATTGTAAGTCATTCTCTAGTGATAGTAAAAAAAAAGAAGGTTTAAGATTGCTTAAGGATGCGTGATTTTGAATTTTTAGAAAGAAAAAGTGGAAATTGGACAGCGAAAGGGTCTTAGTGAAAAGGACGTGGCCAAGGTACAGTTTATGTACAAAGAGGAATGCGATTCTCGTGAACCCGGAGGAAACGTTGTCACTTGTACCACTACTACGGATTCTGGAATTCTTGGCTGGATTTTTGATTGACTAACCCGGCATCAGGGATAAATGATATAGAGATTGAGAAACTTGAGAAAAAGAACTTTTATTAGAATTAACAGATAATCTCCATTTTGAATAAACTCCCCCGTTGTGATATACAGTCTCTCTTTGATCTAACAATAGTACTCGATTAACAGATAACTAATTATCTTCTGTCAACCAGCTGGACTCTGCTGATTGTAATAAAGTAACTGCTTCAATTCGTTCACGGCATCTTCTGCAGCCTACACAAAAGACAAATAAAAATTTCACTCATCAGAATAATTGTTTTTAAAAAATGTAACCACTCACATCTCTCACTGTATGACCATCATCCATAGTTAAAGCTTCCAATAAAGTCCTAAGAGGTCTGCCCCATACCTGCTGCAGCGACCTACAACTGAATCTGCCCAGCAGTCGCAGAAGAGTACAGGTCCTCGCCCTGAGAATACTTTGTCGATGGGTCAGTAATTTTCCAAACAGCTCAACAGTCACTCCTATATATTTATATAAAATTGTCAAATTATTAGGTAGAACACGGAACACAACCGATGCGGATTCTCACCAGGAGTCTTTGTGCGCAGTACGACTCTCTCGACGAGCTCAGCATTCTCTGGTTGTGATCTAAGGATGTTAATCAAAATTGCTACTAAATCTGCCACCACCCTTGCCTTCCTCTTCTCAAGCGTAAGCAACTGCTGAAGCAAAGGTATTCCATTGACTATATATACAGCATCACAGAATTGCGTGAGGAACTGTTCCTTCATGTGGACCAAGCGACACAGAACAAGCATAGTGCTTTCCAGGGCTTGAAGCTCATCAGCAGACAGACTAGATGCCGACCTGGTGCTAGTATTTGGCTCAGCCTCAGAACGTTCAGACATAAGAAGTTTTGTCGCGTAAACAAGATTAGGTACGACTCGCACGTCCAGGTAGACGCGCTCGATCTTAGCAAGATCCTCGGCTGCCAGTGATACGACGAAAGGTAGTGACAGGAGACAAGCGACGTACTCGACTACCCGACAACCAGCTGCGGAATTTCTTAATGGCGAAACAAACACGGAGACGCAGTTTTGCTGAAGAAGAGAACCAATCTCGCCCTCCATTATTTCCTCCATGGAGCGGTGCAAGAAGACTACCCATTCCTCATTCTCTATCGGGCGCTCCACTGCCTTAGGATCCCAATCAGGTAACCTCACATGCTTCTCCGCCAAATGTCCACCGAATTCCTGTTCATAATCTAGACTTAATCGAGTTTGTACGCAATCGCCTTGCCCTTTACAGGAATCTTCTTTCGGTGGGATTTTCATTCTCTGCTCATTTCCGTTTATGCCATCGCCTCTTGCATTCGTATTTACATTAATGTTCACGTTTGTCGCTGTCATGTCCTTCGCCTCCAATCTCTCCTTAACTGGAGGTAATACCAGTTCCTCAGCATCCTCCACATTCTCTGTTTTGTGTTCTGCTCGTGGAATCTTTAGAGGTCTCAGAGGTACCGGTCGGATGATGGTTCTGTTAGGACAGTCGCTGCGACATAAGGCATGATCTGCAACTAGGAGGTCGCTTCTTAAGGAAGCACGAAGACTTAAGTTTCCCAGAAGTACATCCACACTGGCACTAGATTCTGTACCGCTGGGCTCGCTGTGACGTAGAGCTTGACAGTGGTGCATCGTGTGGCCATGCTGACAATAGCCCTGATTGGTTGGACAATGTATTTGGGAAATGCACATTCTTTGCTGTTGTTCTCTGAGCTTGCGTTCCTGTTCCTGTACCTTCTGCACTGCCTTTTCCAAGACCCTGTGTCGTCGCAAAATTTTTTTATCGCGGATCCGCATTTATTAAGGGTTTTTATTTACGCGGCGCGTAAGAAGACATACTTTGAACGTGTAGTCGAGCGCATTGCTAGATTCTGCAACTGTTGTTGTTTTGCTCGCGCTTGACTCGCAGATAATGGAGTCGTGAATGGTGTTGGAACAGCACCACCGACTATCAGGATTCTATCCTTCACAAATGGATGATCGAGCAGCTCAGGCCAAGTGAGTCTCTGCGATGGATCCTTTTGCAACAATCCCTGTAAAAGTTATTTATACATTATTTACGACTCTCATTAAACACTGCACTGCTGGAGAAATTCCTTACCTGTAAAAAACTCTTACAACTTGGTGAAATAAAATCTGGCCACTTGACTGCTTCAAAACGGATCAATCTGACCAAATGCAAAATTGATGTGGTTTGAAATGGTGGTGTACCCACTATCAACTCGTATACTATGCATCCTAGAGACCTGCAAATAGTATACTGAAATGTAGAGACGTTAACCCTTACAATTAGAGCCTGTTTATTGATCTTTATGCATATACCATAAGTCAGCATTATGATCGTATGGACATTCTTCAATGAGCTCTGGAGCCATGTACAGTGGTGTTCCCTTGATCGATGTAAGAACGTGTGTTCCTGTGCTCATACTACGTGCAAAGCCAAAATCACATAGCTTAGCTACTCCATTAGCTTCCAGCAGTACATTCTGTGGTTTCAGATCTCTATAATATAAAACTGAAAGATTTAATTGTTCTTTTTTTTAATTTCATTGGCACCAACCTATGAAGGACCCTGTTTGAATGTAAATAATACAGAGCTGAAACAAGATCGCAAGCTATCACTTGTGCCCTTTCTTCGGATAGTCTCCCAGCCTTTCCCAATATTTCGTACAGTTCCTTGTCAGCATATTCTGTCACCACGACTATCTATCAATAACACATGCATTTCAAAACACAAATATCACTATTAAGCAATTAATACTTGTTAATCATATTCTTACTTCATTCTCAGTTTCAAAAGAATCTAGCATCTGCACAATATTAGGATGATGAAGGTGCCGCTGTATCTCACATTCTTGTCTTAAACTCTTCAATTCTTTGAACGAGCGTCCACGCTATAAATTGAAACGTCAATGTATGCATTAACGAGACGAAATTATTTATAAATCAGCTGTTACCACGCAGAAGAAAATGCAGTAACTGCACTTACATATACTTACTTTTCGAATTACTTTAAAAGCCACAATATCGCCATCAGCGCGTTTCTTCGCCTTGTACACCTGACCAAAGGATCCTTCACCCACTTGACCAAGTACCTCATATTTATCCATAATTTATGTAATTCTGTGTGCGACTAGTAATTCTGCTCCTTAACAATTATTTGAAAATTCACAAATTAAAATACACTTGTTGCTTATGTATTATGGCGCATGCGATTCCTATCATGCAATCGACGCAGTCGCATTCTACACTATCAAAAATCAAGTTGTTGCATTTTGTGAGAATACAGAAGTGCACAGAAATTTGTGTAATGAAATTGATAACTTGGTAGCAAAGAACCAGAGAAAGAACGTCCAGAGGTACGTCGATACCCTACAAAATTGTTCATAAGGTAATACCGTTGAATTGTAGATAGGTATCAGAGATGAGTAGGGAGATGCACAACGCTACGGTTTTAGGCGATACCAAAAGCATGGAGCTAAATCGTAGCGGCGAGTCTGGAAGTGGGATTTTGTGATCATCGCCTCCGTCGACAATGCGAATCCCGTCGTAGCCGAGCTAAACGTGAACACGAGCGCGTAGCTTGGCGGGCAG
>JARQTI010000016.1:310515-387621 GCA_030142655.1 Trachelus tabidus
TCAACGTTATCAATTACTTTTTCTAAATAGATTTTTATTATGCTTGAATTTCTGATTCGCGTTTGGGTTTTAAAAAACCCCATTGCTACAACACCGAGTTCATCTAGGCTTAAAGCATTTATGCAGGACTCCAAACGGTACTCAATTTCATACATATTAATAGGAGGTTTTCGAGCAATATTTAAGAAAAACATAAAGTGAACCAAATGAACTGAAGACAATTGATTTGGTTTATTCCCTAGTCGTCTTAGGGCAAGTAATAAGAAGTGCGAATTCCTTGACTGGCCCAATTGACACCAGAGATCAGCCATCGATAGAAGATCATCGGGAGTCCAATGCATATATCGTTGTACACATTCCTTATCCAAAATTGTGAATAAATTTTCGTCTGTCTCTTCATGTCTTTTTTTTACATTTTGTACCAATTGCAAATACCGCAAGACTTCTTGTAGTTCAGTATCAGTAATTCGGTGAACATTCTTGGACAATCCATTGACAACATTGCCATACTTAGGGTCAAATATATTTTCAGAATTATTACGAATATAACATACAAGACTTTTAAAATTATTCACCAACTTTTCGGATGACATATAATTCCAGTTTTCTTGAATTAACTTAGCAGCCTCATCTTCAGAAATAATTGGCAAAATCTTTGGTGATTTTGCAATATTATATTTATTAGTACTCTTCAAAACTCTATGCGCAAAGCTGTTCTCAGTGAAGAATGAATTTTCCTCTTTGTCTTCAGCAACCTGAGCTTGTTCAACGATCGTTCTTATTTGCCAAGAACTTGCTATACATTTCTGATGGAACAAAGGTTCAACATTCGTATTTTTATGAAGTACACGAGCCGGCAACGAAATTTTAGTGGTAGCAACACTACGAACATTGTACAATTTTGTTGTTCTAAGTAATTTATAAAGTCTCTTGGTAAATACTCCCATTTCTTTGTCTGTCAAATTGTATTTAACAATGCATTTTTCAATATTCACAGTTTATTAAATACGTTTCTCAGCAAGTAGTTCAGTACACCTCACTATAAAATTAATTTGTATAGGTTACAGTGTACTACCATAACCTCAACGTGTTTCTAGGTGCGGCTATACCAACGACATCTTTAGGTCTCTTCGACATAGACCGGAACCACGTGTTAAATGGATCCGTTCTTCAGAAGAAGAGAATTTCCGGATCACGAGAACAACCTTGATTTTTTCATCCATTACCCAATACCGACAAGGTAGTGATAAAATGAGCCAATTGGATACAAATTCAAGATAATGAGAAGAAAGGATAGGAATTTTAAAAAATGAGAACTAAATTCTCTTTATCACATTTATCAATATTTCTCGCAGTATATAATATTTTGGATTAATATTCATCTAGGCTAAAACGAGGAATGAAATTTACTACATGATCAAATGGAACAAGATACGTTTCACATGTTTAATGTTTAGGAATGAGCACATATACAAATTATACAGAGGCAATTTGCGATAGACAAAGCGTAATCGGCACGTAATTATTTATTATTGGACAATTAATTACGTTGTGTAAAGATTCTCAAGAGGAAGATAATATCAATCGGCTTCCGTGTTTTCTATATTTTCCCTTTCTTCTTGTATCTTATTTATCATTAATCGATATTTTATATCCTTCATGTCCTTCTCAACACGGAATCGATAGATTTTCCAGCCACGGACATTCCAGAATGAGAGTAAACTTTCCACAACTTGTTGATAACTCGCTGAAGAGTTTCAATAGGAGAGAAAGAAAAGGAAAATATAAAGCAAGTCAAATTAAATTGAATAATATAACTAGAAACCGATAAACTAACGTAGAGATGTTTCTGCGTTTTGTGCGATGCGAAAGATCAAAACAAAATGTTATGGAAAGCCCTTTGCTTGATCAAATTGCCAAGTATATATAATTTAATATAATATGCAGAGAATTTTGAACAAGTTGTACATATATACAAGAATTAAGAAGATCGAGATACTTTTAAGAATTAAATGCCCACCTGACCGACTTACACACGTCAATATGTGAAGCGGCTCGCAAAGCAATTCCTCCGTAATTTTTTTTATGTATTTTTTACTTTTCTTGGTAAAGAATAAAAAATACCTTAAAAACCAAGTCACCGGATCGGTGTACAAGATAGATTTGTTACACGCATTGGAAACCTGGACCAGGTAACAAGATGGATATAGGTAATACTTTAAAAGATAAACTAAATTTTACAGGAATATATATGAAAATATACTGAAGGTGAAAACGCGTTGCCATAACGGAAAAGCATGTTTCTGATTGACCTCCGCAAAGATTTGTATATTCAGGAGAATTCGTTTGTCGAGCCGCTGGTGGAAATTCATTAGTCAAATTAATAATCGCCATCGAGAATGTCCAGTTCAGATGAGAATTCTTGTAAGGGTATTCTTTGCTCGTTAAGTCCATTGTTCTTGTTCCTTTTCTTGTGCCTTTCGGAAGAAGAAACGTACGCCTCGTAGAGAGCATCAGTATTTAATCCCTAGAAACAAATTTAAAAATAAATTATAATAACGTCTATTGGTTTACATTGTCATTAACTAATATAGTATTTTATTATTTATAGAATTCGATACTTACACTATCAAGAAGGGCTGCCAATAATTTCGATTTTGAAATGCCATTGAAGTCAACGTGTTCAGGAATTGATTCTTGTTCCTTATTCATAAACTTGAATTTCGAAGAGCAGCCAGGCTCTCCCACGGCATCCTCACCCATGCTCATATAACGTTTCCTCGTTTGGGATCCTCTGCACTGACTATGGTAAGGATATTTTCTGAACAAAACAAAATATGTATCAGAAAAGAAAACATATATCATTAAAAAAATATAGTTTTACACTAATAACATTTATTTAATTGTAAAACTTACTCGCAGTTGATCACCTTTCCACGAGCATAAGTGTAACAGGCGAAGATACTGAGAATGATGATGCACCGTTGAAGAAGCATGTTATCTGATAGAATAAACAAAAATCCAATATAGGTTTTAGTTATTTGGTAAGACATTTTTTCGGTTCGAATTTTTTTTAATTACACAACTCATTTTATTCAATTGTTTCGACTCTTGGTAGTTTTGTCGGTTTACCTCTCGCAACTCTTTTCACGGGCGATCGAGTTTGCCTTTAATTTACAGGACATTGATTGGCTCCTCCCGATGAACGTGACTCTTTTACAAAAATAAAAAAATTAACTGGAACCCACTATCAATTCGTAAAGGACAACCTCTATTCTCGACGATATAACGACGAGTCAAGTGACTCCTCCATTATGTGAGAAATCATATTCTTTACCGTTTTCCAGTGAAACGAAAAAATTAAACGCCATCGCAAATTTCACGTGATAGCCAACTGAAAATGCGCCTTGTACAAAAGACTGCTAACCAATTCACATCCTTTCCATCCGTCGGCTCCATCTACTTCTAGTGCACGAGGTTCGACTTTTTCTATGAAAATAGAAAAGAAAAATACAATGAATAAAAATATAAGTAAAAAGAATTTATAGTGAATGAAACTTTGAATTACTATAATTTTCTATACAGGCAGTTTCGCACCCTTGCAAGTGAAAAAAAAAACATAATTGAATGGAAAAGCTCGTTACGTAACACAGATATCTACTCAGCTTCTTTTATTGACAGTCCGAGACCTCGTGGCGTCTTCTGTATATCATTCTTAGCTCGGATTGGATTTCTGTGCTTGTGAAAATTTTTCTCAACACGTGTAATCCTAATCTTGGGTGTACAAAAAATACTGTGAAAACAAAAGCCGTGTAATAAAATGGCTGGAGTGAAAAGTCCATTAAAGAAAATATTGCAGGAAAAAAAGACGTGGAAAATAAGCCGGAGAAAACTAATAAGAATAAATCAAGTAGATAAAATATCTTTTAATGTGTTTAATAACAACTTCATTACCCTTTGGCAGCTGTTTCAATTTCATCACGTTAACGAATGCTTATCAATATTATAAACGATAAGCCAGGAAACTTTGGTGCAATGCACCTTCTTCGCACGTGAGTAAATTTAGATCCATCTTCGAGCTCGGATTATCTTAGAAGATCTCATCCTACAGAGTAATTCCATGGGAAGTGTCACACGGCTCTATGAGGAGTAAAGCCATAAGGTGAAAAAGGAAGCAGACCAAGATGACGTCACTTATTCATTAAACGTATCCATCAGGCAACATAAAATTAAATAAAAATTAAATCCAATAAAAATTATTATAAATTTTCATTGTTGGCCATATTTTAATTCAGATATCTTCGAAACATCTCAAATAATTGAAGTACAGTTTATTGTATATGTATAACAAATTATATTTTATACAAAGTATAAATAGAAATAATTCTCCATTCATCATTGACTGTCCATTATTCATTTATAATTGATAAAAGTGTTATGTTAACAATGGAGAATGAGGTTGGTACTTACAAAAGATATAATATCTCATCGTTACGTCATCGTGCATTTAGAGTCGAATATTTTGCGTGGTTTGAATTGCCTCAGTCAAAGTTATAAATGACAGAAAATCTTTGAGGAAGACAAAATATGAGCAGAGGAGTAAGATAAAGAAATAAAATTAAATGTATCGTGTCGCGTGACACGTTATGAAATATCTCCAGGATCGTCGGATGCGCGGCGTCTTCCGGAAGTGAATCAAGCTGATTAGCCGACTTTATAATGGACAGCACCTTCAAAGAAGATTTCAAGAAGATCGCAACAAAAATCTTAAATACTCTGTGAGAACTCGTATCTCTTTCCATTAACCACTTAAGCTACCAATTAAGACATCTTCGAATTGACTAATTAAGAAATTAATTTGCCCGGGCACCTTTAATAACGAGTATCTTTTGCCTAAATTGAAACGACTTTGGCAGGCTACTCTCCCCCCCCCTCTCTCTCTCTCTCTCTCTCTCTCTCTCTCTCTGTATAATATTTCTCTAATGTAGAATTGTATATATATAATAATATAATCTCTTCTATTTTAGTCAAAATTATTTAAAATTCTCAGATGTGTATATTCCAGAATTCAATTTATTTTCTCTCATCGTATTCATCCGCTTAATTGACTCTGCTCCTTGGTAATATAAGCTTGTTTTTTTGATAAATTACGCATTACATGAATTTTCTTTAGTTCAAATCTTCCTTACACTCTTAAATCCTAGAATAGCTGAAATTTAAGCCAGCTTTTCATCTCATAGGATATCTTGATGCTATATTGTTGGTATTTTATGGTTTAAAAGGAAGGTCGCTATAAATATGAAAGTTTTACAAAAAGAAGTAAACGAGCTCTAAGCAAGTGTTCCGTTATATTGTTTAGACATGAAGCAGGAAAAGGCATAAGTTTTCCGCAACGGCCGTGCACGACAAAGCATCGTGGAAAATGACAAGCTGCCTTTGAAAGCGCGCCGGAATCTTTCAAATAAAAACTACACGAGCCGAAATATATTTTACCTATTTTCATTTTTACGTTCACTATATATTTTAGAGTTATTTATTCAGCCACGGGGAACGACCAATAGTCAGTAATAATATCGATGCCGTCAAATTATTAACTATTTAGCAGTACTCTCGATATTTGTAGTTAGTTATCGAGATCTATAATACTTGGACGTAACTCTGGACATGCAGCACGTAAGACACACCTCGTAAAATTTAATCATCCTTTTACGCGTGCTAAGTTGCAGTTTGCACAGCTGCGACGAAACGACAATGATGTAAGTCAAATTAGGTTAGGTCAGGTTAATTCTGAGTTTCGATTGAAAAATCACTCACTGATAAATACTAATTACTAGCCCGTTAAAAAGTTCGTAAAGCTGTTACTTTTCAAATTTTTTTTTGTATAGTTTCCAACATTGATTTCACGCGTATAACAGTACTTCCCTATAAGAAAGATAAAAGTGAATTTAAAATTGACTATACGATTAATTAGATATTATTCGATATAGTGCATACAGTAATTCGCATATAGCTTATATCCGTAGTCGCTATTAGCTAACAATTGTTACGATAACCAATCGTGAAAAACGATCGAATAAATTTCGCCGTTGACAAGAATCGTAAAGGCTTTATAAACGCAGGGTAAATACGCGCTTTGATATACGGGATGTCAAAATTTTGAAGTATTAAGACAGCATAGAATTTTCTCAAGAAATTTGTATCTTGGAATATAAATCAGAAATTCGTCTACTGGATCGAGCAGTTAAAACTTTTCTTCGGGATGATAAAAAGGTTTATGAAACTGACCCGAGACCTGGACATTGAGGTTATTGAATAATTTTTCAACATTTCAAATTTGCATTCTAAGCGTCATGTCGTAATTTCTTTAAGAACTCATTTATCTGGCCACACCTGAACCTTTGGGATTTCTTGCTTCTAGTTTGATCTGCCAGCCCCCTTAAGATTTAAACTTCACCCGAGATTTTGCACTCTGACATAATACTGGTTGGTTCACCATATCTGTCTTGCATGCACGGTTTGATTTTCCGTAGGTTGATACACCGACGATCGATTAAACTTTGTTTGAAATGCAGATCTCGTCTGCAGTAAATTACGTGTTTGTAAAAATTACAGTGTGTGCCAAAAAGTTTACTCGAGCATTCAACGTGCGAAATGCCACGGGAAGTCCTTATCTTTTTACAACAGGTTATGTTCGGATCTGTCCCAGAAAACTTGTCGAGAAATTTTCGTATAGAAATTAACTGTAATATATACATTGACCTGCATAACGTATATAATAGAAAAAAAGTAAAATATACTCGTGCTGAAATAAATGATAAAAAGAAAAATCACTAACTTTATATCGGGATTTTATTGAATGACTATATTTGACTTTTATGACATACAAATTACATAGCAATCTTTTTGTATGCGAATGGAAGCGAAGAAACGTTGAATAAAAATTTGTTAAAGCTGATTTTTCAGCGAGGGGAAAAAAATTAAAATACACAATGAAGGATTGGAGAAAATAGTATCCAATAATTTGATAAGTCCGAAGCATCTGCTGTGGAAACACGGTGAGACGAAAAAGGCTTCTTTCTGGCGAGTCGAGGAACCCTTGAAATGTTCGTTGACACTTTAGACAAAGTTCCCACTAATTACTTGATCGTTCTTTAATTACGTTTTGAATTATAGACTTTATCGAGTTATAATATCGTTATCGACAATTAGAAGTATTTGACAAATTATAAGAATATTTATCAGAGATCTAATTTAAAAGTTTTGTACCAACTGTGATCGGGACAATGGGCTCAGTGATTTGAGTATTGCTAAAAATTTTATGAGAATTAAAGTGGTAAACAGTGGCCGATTAAAGAATTTTATATACAGTTTCAAACAGCAGCACGTGACGGATCTTTCGGAATTCTGTGGATTTCTGTGATTCTGTGGCGTTAATATAAATTACATAGATTACGTAAATCACTTGATTAAAATAACCGATCCATTTGTCAAATATTTTCTAATCGTCCAATTAACCCGATAAATAAAAATTCTCGAATTCGAATGACAACGATTCGGTCAAATTAATTTCCGTATCTATTGAAATTTATATACATATATGTATATGTTACGACGTTGCAAAATTGCCGTCACGATATCAAGGGTTAGCTCTCGCGTTTTCAGGCGTGTCGCATTACCGTCACGTACACTAAACACCATCAGGGCAACACACTCCATGGGTCCTACTAAAATTTCTTGTACTTTGCCTAAATTGACTCTCTTTTTGTATCTTAACTTCTCTTATAACGCGACATTACGGACGGAGCGGAGAGCAGATACCGAATACCCAGCAATCAGGAGGCACCGCCGAACAGACGCCAGATGGGAACGTGGACGATCGCGCCGCCAATAACTAGTGACGTCCACCCCCAAAAGAGTTGAAGGATCCGTTGCCGTATCGCATGCCGACTGACAGCGGAAGAGGCCCGAGAGGAGCAGCGTCTAGCCGTGCCCAAAGGCCCATGCCCTCTGTCCCGACAGGGGCCTCTCGAACCTCGAGCATATACGGTGGCTGACGGGAGGAATTCTAGGCGATCCTTCCGAGGAAGTGAAAAACATCAGACTCGAGGAGCCAGGCATTCTCCCCATGAATGCGACAAGTGGAGAACGCACCCCTGTGTGCTTTATTCTTTTCTAATTCCGAGGTACTGTGCTATGCCCTTGCCTAGCGTTCTCTAGTATTAGTGCTGTCGTAATATTTTCAACGTTAGAGCTATCGTTCCGTAAAGGATCCGTTATTAGCCACGCCTATGTAGTACTGTTGCCAGGGCTATCGTACGAATTTTACACGAAGAAACGAGAGTTCCTAATACCTTATCCCCTTACCTTACCGCTATAGGACTTTTGGTTACAATATATGTATATACGCATGTATATAACGTCATGTAATTCTCAACGAAATTCCATAATTTACCATACCTTCTTCAAAGAATAAAATTTCTTTATAAATTTGAAAAAAAATAAATTACGTGAAATTTTCTATTTCCAAACAAATGAAATTTTGCTATACCTCAAAAGGCTATCTCTTATCGACGTCATCCATAAATTTCAAGTTTTACTTAAAATAACTGAAAACGTCTATAAATTTTATATGGACGCTTTAAAATAACATTTTTTTTTATTTCTATACGTTGTCCGAATCTTCAAATCCATTTTTACCTTTTATTTCTTTTTTTACTCTAATCGATAGAAAACTTTGTACAATTCGTCCTAAAGAGGAATTTGCTTGCATACAACAGATCCGGTGCAAGGTAGCTCGCCAGTAGTTTGCAGGGACAGCCATAAGGGATGAGAGTCATGGGATTTTCTGAGAGACACATAGAAGAGGGATGCTGATTGTGAGTGAGAATGGAGCCAAGTGCAAGGGTTTGCAATCGGGCCAAGAGGTCAAAGGGGCCAATGTGATTTCTGGGATGTGGGACGTCGCGGCGTCTCCCTGTCTGCGTCGAAAGAGTAGCGTATTCTCGAATTCACATTATTTCCTGAAAATATTGTACCACCCCAACGTCCACCCTCGTCGTGACTACCCAAACTGAAAATTCTATAGCTCAAATTTAAGGCTAATTGAAAAGCCCAATTCAAAGAAACAGAATGAAACTACCTGTACATTTTCTTTGACTCTTGATTCCTATTAAAAAAAAAGCCTGTAGAATTCCATATTTTTAACAAAACCAAAAACTTCACCATAAACCACAACAGCGAATGGCTTTCATATTTCTGACATATAAACATTACTTGTAATTAACAACTATTGTTAATTTAAATAAAACGCAATATAACGGATTCACTTTAATCAAACACCCCATTGAATTTACATCAGACATCCTACGCATGTACAATTTTGCCAAATATGTCTAACAGCAGCACCGGTGGCTATTTAATCAAATAGAGTCTCACATGATATAAAACTGCGTATTTCGATTCAATCAAAAAATCCTGCAATCGATTGTTCCGTGCACAACTGATTTTATATCTTGATTTCAGTATGGAATCCAGAGTAGTGCTTTCCTACTTTATAATACAATCAGCGTGCATAAAAATCCAAGCATTCGTAATTTGGCCGAATAAACGAAAAAGAGGAATCGTTCCCATGAAATAATATTGTGGCGCCGGATCGAAGCTCCCATGGCAATTTCGAAGCTGCACTAACAAGAAGGTCACTGCAGTTGCAGTTGCAGTTGCAGTTGCACTTGCGGTACCATCATCCCATATACTCGCATTCCAATGATAAATATTCCTCGCATCCCTATACCGTGACACAGTTATTACATTTGTAGTATGGCGTATTCTACCGGATAAGTGGCAACGTTCACCCAATCCTTATCTTTCATAGGAATGTCAGACCTAGTGAATTTTATGAGACGCCTTTGCATCCCACTATGTCAGAATGCATTTGCACCTGTCATTTAAGAAGCAGTCGGTACTCGAGTTACAGTCTACGCAATATGGAAAGTGCTAACGGAGTTTTATTACAATTTTCTTTTTAAAAATAGAAAAAAATTGGGAACAGATAACAACATTACATTAGCCGTTCGAGTGATATGGAATAATTATAAAAGTTCAAATTACATAGTGATAAAGAGCAATGAAAATTATATATCAAGAAAATGTTCAACACAAAATGTTATTCAACACAGATTCAATGTGTTTTTGATAATCTTTTTAAAACGCTCTGGTTGGCTTACCGGCTAGATTCTTTTTCTTTCTTGGATATAAACTTCCGGCTGCACTTCCGTTCTTCTACTTCTCTCTTCTTCGTTGGACTTTTCTTTAGCGTTTTAGTCTCTTCACTCTTATTTTTCTTATATTTTTCTTTTATTCCACCAGCTCCTCCTCTTACGCTGGCGAACAAGCGAATGCAACACTCTTGCTCGTGGTAGCGTTTGGGATGTGCGCGATTTTTATTTTAATACCGCACAGCGATACGAGCTACAGCTGAATTGGGACAGGGGGGAAGGATTCGGTGTCCACTGTACCAGAGCTTTGAGTTTGGAGGTCAGAGGGTAAGTGATTGGTGGAGCTTGCGCGGCTCACATTTATACGGTAACCGGGGGGTTCCCCTTCTTCAGTCTTCTTCTTCCTCTTCCTTCACGCACTCAACCCGTTCCGAAGATCCTGTGAGAACCCCCTCTGACCAATACGTCCTTCTCCTTGCGTCATCAGCCCCCGCAATGATGACGTCATTATAGGGGCCCACGAAAAAAGATTTAGACAGTTTTTTGGATTACTTCAACATTTTTATAAAGACGTTTTTTCAAGTACTCAAATTAATCACATCCACTGACATCGGTCGTCGGATTAAGAACTTTTATTCTAGTTTTTAATAAATTTGTATATGATATTAATGTCCAGTTGCAGCTGCTAGACTGACTGGAAGCAGTGGCGCCGAGATAATCATCCGAAAGCAGATAGATGGCCAATCGTAAACCTGGGAAAGAGATTGGATAATGAGAGCTTTTATTGGTTAGTAACAATGCCATTTCCAAATCAGAATAATACTACGCGCAAGAATAGGTTTCTGATAGCTATCAAGTTACAGCATATAGTTTTATGTGAAAGTAATTAAAAATTCTATTGTTTTACACAGCACAAGATTCTTTAGCAAGTTCAGTAATGTGACAAAATAATTTTGTAACTTGTACACCTACGCCTAAGGGACGGATTAATCCCCATAAGATTTTTTTTATCAAGGCAAGATTGCCGTAGCGGTAAACTTTGAAATGACAGATGAAATAAAATTATTTTTCTTAATTTCAAACTAGCAAATATCCAAACGGGTGGAACAATTTGGGTCGGAAATATTATTTATATTTATCTTTACCAGGATCATACTTTAAGATACACGCTCGTGTAACATGTATATCCCGAGTTAGACAACTCCGAAAAAGTAATTAATGTGGTCTGCCCACGCAAATTACTGTAGATACTCATTAAAAAGTATAGGCAAGACTTGGCAAATTTGAAAAGAAGACGTCTTGGGTATGGAGAATATAAAGAAAATAAGAGAAATAAAAAAAGGAATGTAGGATTAGATCTATGCTAAGTGTCGGGAGTCTGAATACAATTGCCAAACTATTTTTGCGCGGAACAAGAAAAGCCTGGTGAAACTTTACGTAATCCTTACGTTATCTCGCGCGATTTTCAAAAATTGGACCGAAACAAAGTGCCGAGCTGCCAATTTGAATAAACCATCACGAATCTTCGTCTAGCTCATTGCTCTTATCTAATAGATCTACCCTTGCTTGGTTTCTGGGAAAATTTTATGATAAAAATGTTTTCAACTGTCTCGATCAATTATCATTCGTTAATTAAAAGCATGCGGATCAATTTATTTATATCTATGACACATCTTTACTAGCGTTTATCTCAGGTAAGTTACTTGCGGGATTGCTTATAGAAATTAGGTCTGAAAATTTTGCCACGAAAATAGAGTTTCAAGCTTTTACGACTCTTACCATGAATCCATGAACTATATATTTTTATAGATAACCTGATATAATGACTTTGGTGAAAGTTGAATTAATACAGTTGAACAGAGACTCTATTCAATATGTTTTCGACAGGAATGCTCTTGAATAGATATAACTTATTTTATATCATTAAAGTAAAAGAAAATCGATATTCTCCATAATATATTATTCGTTAGCCGCATAATAATAAAATAACTGTTCAAAACGCTAAAAGCACACTTTACCCACATGGATAAGAGAGAAAAAAAGAGAGAGAGAGAGAGAGAGAGAGAGAGAGAGAGAGAGAGAGAGAGAGAGAGAGAGAGAGAGAGAGAGAGAGAGAGAGTAACAATTAATTGAAGAATTAATCGGGAAAGTGGATGAAGAACGTCACTGGAAGAAAGGAGCCCAGACTGAGTGGCGCCCTGTTAAAGGAGCGCATAATTCCCCATTTATTGCTGTAAAATCGATCCGCAATTGTCTCAAGTACATATATAAAAAATATGCGTACTTTCAAAACTTGCTATACAAAGTAAAAATAGTAAAAAGAGCAAACTCAGTTTCTCATTTCTGTCAACGAATCAAAATAAAGTATATAACGCTTTTAAAGAATCTGTCATGCCATTTCCGATTATTATTTTTGATGATTCCGTCTAAAAATCAATCAATGTATCACTGACAATTTTTAGAGAAGCAAAATTTTTGGATTGATGAATTTGAGAAATCTTAGGTTTATTTTCTCTCTTTTTTTTGCGTGGGCTGCACGTAAACCATGAAAAACGATGAAAGAACATCCTAAGTCAAGGGCGTAACGTGTTCTCCTTAGATTCAGGGTTCTCTACCTCAGCCTGTTTCTCCCCTGCTCCTCTAACATTTATGTTGACACATTAGCTCAAGTCAACAAACTAAGGTTGGTTGGTACGTCGTCCCTGCCTTTCGCTCCTTTATGCCCATCACTTTATCCTTTCATATTCAGACATTCAGTAGCAGCCAAAATAGCGATTGGATGCTGGTCGCATTAGACTTCTTTAAAAAAATACAATGTCAGTGCTACCAGTGCTGCCATTGATCGTTTTTCTTTTTTGCATCACTGTGCTTTTCTTATGTGCCGATAGATTGCAGAGAAGGAAGGAATGTGGATCGATGATTGATTTCACTTGATACGATATTGAGATGAGAAGAACGTAAACGGGAAATCCTTGATCAGAGTGGATGAACGGGACCGGATGTAGTTAAGGAGTACAATCGGCCGGACTGAAATCTGTGAAGTGAAGTAGGTCGGTATTAGGTTCGATGTATATTTTTAAGTAGTTTTAAAAAAAAGTATGGCAATCGATTTAAAAAAAAAATTATATTTTGAAGTTAACAGTGCATTTGGTCACTTATAGAAAAAATTAGTGACTAGTATTTTAAGATTAATGAAATTTTCTTTCAAATTTTACTGAAGTATTTGAATAATTTTAAAAAATCATGAAAACAATTTGCAGGTATGCATGGTTTACAAGTGTCAATTTTCAAAGTCGCTTTTCACTTACACAATCATCCGGCATGACTTTGATCAAAATAAAGTCATGTGGAATTGCATCAAGCCAAATTATTTCTGCAGAGAAATTCAATTTGGTTACCTAATCGAAACCATTCGATTACTCTTCTATGAGAAATGGACCTCCTTGACACTGGGCAAATATACATTGTGTGTACACGCTTATGCGTTATTTCGAGTGTTGCCTATACATATATTCGCAGTACGAATAATCTGATACCACCTTGATAAGAAAACATACTGCAAGCAATCAGTAGCTTTTAGCCCCTCATAGAAATGATGTAATACTAACCAATCATAACGTTTGGTGAAACGAACCTTTGACATCAAGAAGAATGGCCTTTGGGTTTTCCATGCCTCTTGTCAATCAAGCACTTATTGCGACTCGCTACCCCTAAAATTAATTAAACAACTTACGTAAACTCAACATCTGTCAGCTTGCATAGAATGGCTCCGATTTTAGGTACAAATACTTAAAAAGCAAAAGATTAGAAATAGAAATAACTTACAAGTACGAAAAAAATGGAGAATTTTGCATAGCTTCAAATTAACCCTCCATTATGAAGCATAGAAATTCCATGTATCTTTCACTACGGATCTAATTCCGCAGTGGACAAAGGAATAACATCGAAACAATCTCCGATTGCATCGTACAATCGTGACGTCGTCAAATCGTTCAAGCAGATCAAGTATAATACAAAGCTTCGAAGGTTCTGTAGGTAAGGAAGTAAAAGTTAGTAAAAGTTCACCATACTACAAACCTGTGTTTTTCCGTGATCCATTTTCTGCCAAGTCTCTGCGAGGGCGTAAAGTCGCGAAGCGGGAGCGTAGGTTGCTGGCGCCAAGAGAAAGACGAAGGAACGAATGGCTAGAGAGCGAGAGAGATAAAGGGATACTGCATTTCATTGAAGCATAACGACGAAGACGAGGACGAGGACGTCAGGAGGATGGAGGATGAGTGGATCACCCGGTGAAAAGCTACGGGAAAAGCGAAAACCATAAATAGAGTAAACTCGAGCTTCGTATAACCACGAAGATGCATCTTTTAGTCATTTCGTGTACATATACGTGGTTTTACACGTACACCAAGTTTTATCGAGCGTCCATGGAACAATTATCGTTATTACACTTAACAGTTTTGCTAGTATCGCACTCTAAGTACTTTTCTCACTTTGATTCTAGTGTCTTAGACTAGATCGTGATCTCTGGATTTTATGGATTGGAATCATCGTTTTCAACGAGGTTACGTGAATCTCAATTTCTTATAAAGGACTTTCAAGCATTGCGATAAACTTTCGAGACTTTATTCTTTCACGGGCTGGGATTTATAACGTGATTCTCTTGGACGACATCGCTAGTGATTTAATTCGGTTATAAACTTCTTTTTCTTTGCTATTGCGTACGTGATTGAAATAAGCAAAATGTTCCGTGAGATAGGGATAATTACGCAAGTTATTTTGTGTTAGCAATTACAGAGGCTTCGTTTACCTTATTGTAGTTTTTTATTTGGGGCTAGGTGGTCAGGATTCCGGGTGACCAGTTTAAAAGACAACTTAAGGGCCGTCCGAAGTTTAGATCCAAAGTAAACATAATCAGCGAGGTTCCTGCTGAATTTCTTGGACCTTATGTTACACTTTCTTATAATAGGACTATCCTGATTTTATAAATTTATTTTAAAATGTATCTTGCGCACCTGCGAATCAATGAAGATTTTTTTTTATATTAAATTATTAAAAGATTGGTTAACAGCATTATTAGAAATTCAATATTCCACATGGTCGTTAAACAATATTCGAAATTACATTACACGAATCAGTCAATGGTTTGACTGTTATACAAATTTGTTATATATCATTTTATTCTGAGGGCAGTATAATTATTTCTCTTGATCCATAATCACTGCGCTGATAATTGAGATAATGTTTGAATAATTATCATAAATGAGGAATAACTGTAGTTTCATCTTGTTTTATGGAGTTTCTAAAAATTCAAAGCAATCGCCCGATAAGTACAGCTGAGGTCAATATTTGTCTGATTATAAACTCTGAAGCAGAATCTACATATGTTACTCTGATGGCAGATAGTATATAAATATTCGATTTTATTCTAGCCATAAAGGAATTTTCGAAGTATTGAAAAACTTGCCAATTGAGGACTAAAGATTCATATTATTGTAAAATTTCATCTACATGGTATCGAGGCATTCATTCGCGCGTGCGCAACGTTGCATACAAGTGGCGCAATCTGGCGTCATTTGGTAGTTGATGATTTGTCCATAAGGAAGAACAGGATAGAGAGAGGGATGACTCATTGGCGAAAGTGAGTGAGAGAACGAAGTGTACAGAAACAAGAGATAAGTGGAAGCGAGATAGAGATAGCACTCGCTAAAAGTGGGAGAGTGGCGTGTGTGTGTTTCGTCTCTGAACAACGTTTCTGTAAATTATTTCGTTTTTCTCGACTATTAGCTGCGATAACGTGAAAAGGTGAATTATTACGATTTCTCATAATCTAACAAGGCCGTCAACTTATGATATGCTTGAATTTCTTTAACTGCGTATCCGTTCAATTTGGAATATCCTTTGCGAAGAAGTTGCGCGTAATGGACGTGCTGTGGTCAGCCTTGTGATATGAATAACGTCCATTTATATTTTCTTGTACATCGTGAGAACAATTTGTCGAGTATTTCATTACATAGTATCAAATACATACATATTTAATAAAGTATTGTGTGATCATCGATATGTTGGATGTTGTCCCATTGATATTTCACGTGGAGATATGATTTAGTAGATTTATCGACTGAACTGGCTTGAAAAAAAAAAAAATTCGAAAGATGGTCCGTCATAACATCGCACTTGTATTTCTTTCTGGATTTAGTAATTTTAGGTGACCTGCAAAACTTGAAGTTTTTTAAATTTATAGCTAACCTATAGGGTACCTTCTATTTTGGTGGAAGAGTATATACGAGTTTACTCAACATGAAACCTATAAACATTTGGAAACACTTTGAGTAATAGTGCTTGTCACTGAACAAGATACTTAAGGCTAAACTACAGAAAACGACTTTTTCTTGAAGTTAGCTGTGAATTGTTTACTTTTTTTTTTACACCTAGTCCTTCAAGAAGCACTCGTATTCTGCAGTTTTACCTAAAACAGAAAAGACACCTGGTAAAACTATTATTTAAATTTTCAGATGCCGAATATAAAACTGCAGAGCTCCGATGGAGAGGTCTTCGAAGTTGATGTTGACATTGCAAAGTGCTCTGTCACCATAAAAACAATGCTTGAAGATCTTGGTATGGATGAAGACGAAGAGGAAGTGGTACCACTACCCAATGTTAATTCAGCTATCCTCCGTAAAGTAATCCAATGGGCTACCTATCATAAAGATGATCCTCCTCCATCGGAAGATGATGAGACGAAAGAAAAACGTACAGATGACATCAGCTCTTGGGATGCAGACTTTTTGAAGGTAATTTTTTTTAATGCAAAGATATCAAATTATGAGATTTTTTTATTGATGCTTAAAAAATATAAATATTTCTCTACTTTTTCCCAGGTCGATCAAGGAACGTTGTTTGAACTTATTCTTGCTGCAAACTACCTGGATATTAAAGGACTCCTTGATGTTACCTGTAAAACTGTAGCCAACATGATAAAAGGAAAGACGCCAGAAGAGATCCGCAAAACTTTTAACATAAAGAATGACTTCACAGCTTCAGAAGAAGAGCAGGTGCGCAAGGAGAACGAATGGTGCGAGGAGAAGTAGCATGATCCATATGCTGTTTTTTTAAATCTCTTATTCTAAACCTTTTCATTCGTCACATACAAATTTTCATTTTCTGTGACCCACAACTCTGTTTATTGAAGTGACATAAATGAAAATGTCTCGAATCTAAAAGGAAATCTAACAAAATTGTTTGGAAGCAGGTATTATCGATCGACCCTCTCTGATTATACAATGTATTTGGGCTGTTATTCCCAGCAAATTCATTTATGCTCCCATTGTTAAGATGCATTGCTTTCAAGCTAGTCTCATTAATATTCCCACCATTGTCTGTTTATTATGGCTACAGTGAATACCATTTTGCCCCTTGAAGGAAATATCTGTTATATCCTAGATTGATGAAAGATTTAAAATATCCTTCGGATAAGCTATACTCTTTAATCAAGAGACCCAAATAATAGCTCTTAACTATAATCAATAGCTGTTCCTGCCCAATAAACTACTGTATGCTGCAAGAATTGTTTTTTTTTATATATATATAAATCAGATTCAATCTTTATTTTTCACTTTTCATTGAAGCATTCAGCAAGTGTAAAATGTTCAGTTGCTTGCATCCTATGCATTTGTAGTTCTGACTACAGTTATGAACTACTCAAATATGATATGAAGAATCTTCATTGATTTAGAGGCAGGCTCCTGATATGCAGCAAGCATTTGCATTTTCGATTTAAAATTATTTTCGCATAAACTGATTAAAAATTTTAGGTTGTACGTAGTCCTTAGAACGTAATGGTAATATCTTTGATATAAAATTGTAAGCTAAGACCTAAGGGAAATATTAAATAATAATTAATCTTAGTAAATTCTTTTTGTGTTCTGTGTAAAATCGGTTGCAGCTGTGAATTACGTGTATTGGAAATAAATATTAATTGAAAAATGTACAATACAATGCCAAAAGTTAATTTGCTATATTTTAGTATTTCTCAAGCAGTAAAACCAACTGAAAGGCAATCTTCATATACGTATGTTTGAACATAACCTATTTTTTGCTACTGTTACTAAATATTATCACCACTTAGAGCAGTTTCAGAATTGCGGCATATAGTTTTTATTCTTAATTATACCGTAGCAACGAATGACAATGTATTATATCGTTTTATTCAATTAATAAAAATGTCTGAAGCTAATTCAAAAAGGTAAGCTGAATAAATCTGGAATATGAAAAACATATTTATCAACGATCTAATTTCAATCTTGTCCTATATCATTAAGTTTAAATGTTTTTCAGATTGCTTGAGACAGAAATATTTAATATTCGTTCAGACTGTGACAATTCTGACACATTTTTACATATGCTCTGTGATTGGACTGCACCAGATAATATTGCTATAGAACATCATTGCAATGAAACAGAATTGAAACGAATTAAATATTCTGCATTAAAAGATACTGCAATATATATAACTAATGTATTAAAAGAGTTTGATGCATCAGGATTTATAGGCATTAACTTTGATGTATCTGAATACATTGTACCCATATTGATGCTTGGGTAAACTTTGATATTATATTTAAAAAGGCATTGTCTAATTAGGTTTACAGTCTTTACATTCTTTTCAGAATAAATACAAGTGGACTTGGATTTATTAATCTTTTTGATGCAACGTATAGTGAGCTCTATACAAAGTTAAGAATTATATATGTATTTTCATCAAATGACATTCCTGAAAGTAATGTTGTACGTCATATAAAAGTACAGAATCAAACGATAAAGCTTTGCAAACTGTGGAATGCTGATATCGAACAAGAAAATAAAGTGGAAAATGAATACGCATATGCAATCACTACATCCGGATCTACTGGTGAACCAAAAATAGTGAAAGTGACTCATTCGTGTATAGTGCCAAATATCTTAGACTTAAAAAAACTTTTCCAGTTGTCAACACGTGATAAAATTATTCAGCTGACTAGCCTGAGATTTGATCCGAGCATTGTTGAAATATTTTTAAGTTTCTCCTGTGGTGGTACACTCGTAACTGTTACGAAAGAGCTAAAAAATGATATTGAATGGACTCTTAAAATGATTTACGAAAATAGAATAACATTGCTCCAAAGTACACCGTCTGTTCTGTTACACAAGTGGCCGAGTCAACATCTGCAAAGAACAATTCTCAGTGACAAAAGTGACTTGAGAATACTGCTAATCGGTGGAGAGTTATTTCCTAAGATATCTATAATTGAGGATATGAAACATGCAGCTAATCAAACAAGAATATTCAACATATATGGCGTAACTGAAGTATCTTGCTGGGCCAGCATTAACGAAATTGACCTAAGAAATCCAAGTAAACTAAAACAGGATCCCTTGTATCTTGGAAGACCTTTATCGAATACCATTTTTAAAATTAAAACAGATAATGGTATTCATGATCATGGAAAGGGTGTTCTATTAATTGGTAATGTCAAATAAACTTTGCACTGTAAATGAGTTAAATAGATATTTATGTATGAATAAAATTGTAGGAAGTAATTCAAGAATTTGTGAACTAAACAACAAGATTGGTAATCTTGAAAGACCTGTTTTCCGCGAGTCGGGCGATTTAGTGAGAGTGAGTCAATTGTTATCAATAACAACGTATACTAAAGTTGATAATTAAAAATACGCCTCATTGCAGATCGATGAGCATGGTGATGCCTTTTACGAAGGACGCGTTGGCGTCCAAATAAAACGATTCGGCAACAAATTGAATACAGACGTATTGAGAAACACCATTTTAAAATTGAATTTTGTTAAGAATTGCATTCCTTTGTGGGACGAAGAGAATCACAAGTTATACATTTGCATTGTTACGTATAATTCGAGTAATGAATTTAGAAAAATATCACGGTACAAAGAAGAGATTATAAATGAGCTGAAGAAATTATCCCATCTTTATATACCAGACAAAATCCATTTCATCGATAACGTCGAATTGACTGTCAACGGAAAATTATGTACACATGCATTACTAAAAATATGTGGTGACGTGCAAAAATGTAATGTGCAGCAGACAATTTCACTTGCGCCAGATATTGGAGAAAGGTTTAAAAATATTTGGACACATTATATTTCTTCTATGGAAGCTGGTTTTTTGCAGCTTGGCGGAACTTCTGTAGTCGCTCTTCAAATGTCTATGTCTTTGAGCGAAGCATTAAAATGTGAATATCCAAAATTGATTGGAATGCTACTCAGAGATGAAACTTTTGAAACGTGTTTAACATATATTATGGAAGAGTCCAAAAACAAAAGAATTACTGAAAGTAATTTACACGAAGATAAAATAAGTCAAGAACTGAATTCGCACGTGAATGCTGAATCGCACGTTTCAACTAATGATGGAGCTGTTCTTGAAAACTTTACCAATTGCGAGTGGCAAAAAAGCAAAGGAAAAATTACAGGACACGTCTTAGTGAACGAAAAAAATGTTCCACAATTGGATTTTCGAATAGAATTGTGGAAAAAGTTTAATTTACAAAAATGCATTGATGCATCTCCAACAATGTTTCAAACAGCAAGGTATGTATTTAAAAGTATTAAACTGATATGCGTGAGATTTGATACTATTAAGAAACGAAATCAATAATATTATAATCCTGATATTATAAGACAGTTAAAAAATTATGATAGGGAAAGCTGTAAATAATGATTGTCCTGTTTTATTTAGTGGTCAATTATTTGTCACTGTTAGTTCTCATTCTGGTAAAATTTTGACTACTGAATTGAATTCTACTGATTGTGCTTCTTATGAGGTTCAATTGCCAGGTCGACTACTTGCATCTGTACTGGTTCTGGATAATTTTAAAGGTGTCATCGGTACGTATTCAAAATAAAACTGAAAATAGAATGTGGCTATAATAAAATTTCAAAAATTTCAGGCTGTACTAATGGTTACCTATACTGCTTAAATCTGAAGACAGGAAATATTTACTGGCAATTCAAAACTGGCAGTGAAATAAAGGGTACAGCTATTACATGTGAAAACAAGGAATATCTTTATGTAGGATCTTATGATCATTACCTTTACTCTCTACGAACAAAGGTAAATACTTAGCAGTATCCGTTGATGATGAGAAATGAAAAATTTGATTTTTTTCTCAAGTGCGGTTCACAAGTATGGTGTACTGATATTGGCCATGGTAATGTATCCTCAAGCCCTGTTATAAATAACAACCTAGTATTCTTTGGGACGCAAAGTGGAGCTTGCGTAGCTATCTACAAAGATGATGGTAAAAAATATTGGTTACGCAAGATGCAAGACCCTATTTTTACAACTCCAGTTATCACGGAAAAGGAGACTATTATATTTTCGACTGTCGCTGGAGAAATCTTTTCATTCGATATGGATGGTCACTTGGTAAAGGTTTAATAACTTTACATTTCATTACTGACTCTGCATTCTTACAAACCCCCTGTATCTTCTTCAGCTCTGGAATATTCGCGTGACAGGAAATATCTTCTCAGATCTTGTCATACACAAAGACCCGTCAAAGAATTTTGAAAGTATCACCTTTGCCAGCAACAACAAAGTTATCTACAACATAGAATTAAAGGATCCAAGAAATCCGCTATTAAATCCAATAGCAGAAATGAAGGAACCAATAGTAGCAACACCTCATTGCGAAACGGGACTAATCATCATCGTAGAAGTGAATGGTACATTATCAGTTATTAATTCTTTAACTGGTAAAGTCCTGACAAACTTTCGTATGGAAGGTGCAAGTTTCTCATCAGCAGTGATGCACGAGAATTTCATAGCAGTAGGTTGTCGCGATGATAACTTGTATATTTTAAAAATGATAGTTACGCAGAGCCAGTGTCCTTAACTTTAAATTATTACTAATGCAAGACTGACCGATCGACTGGTAATATTTCTCAATGGCAAAGAACAAGCAAGATAATACACCTTAATACAATATTCATTTATTCCGAATGAAGAGTTCCTATTACAGTGCTAATTTACAGAACCTTGTTGAGAGTAGTCTTCGAGCAATGAGACACAGAGGCCTTTAAAGAAAATTTTCCTACTGTGCACCTTATTCCTATTCCTTTTCCTTTTCATTCCTTTAAGTCTGCTCATCGTTTCATGTCGAACAGATTATTTGGCTCCGCAATTGCAAGACAGAACGAACTGGATGTCATACTTTCCAATGTTTATTCGCTTATAACTAATAATATTATGATACACTCACGGTAACAAAGTAATATTCCTGTTCGCAAGCTAATCTAAAATCTCAATGCAGCTTTTATTCTTCTAATTCTTTTAAATATAATCTTCCATTACCCGACCATTCGATAAATCCCATTTAAATGCTTCTTCTTTCTTTTGGAATCCATCTTCCTGATTTTAAAAGTTCCTGCCATAACTAAACGAAATCGAACGTTACAATGCGTGCGTGATTTTTTGTTTGAAATTCTTCAAAGTGTACATCCATCCTCGTATTATTTATATCCGATAACGTTATACACGTAGCCCATGCACGTTCAGTTTGCATTTTCGGTATGATATATCCTTTTAGATTTTACACAACATGATACATATTATAACATTCCCTATCTCTAATCAGAGACATGCCATTCGTATTATGCGCGTAAGAATTGCTCAACACTGTGAGTGTTGAAAAAGCCATGACTTTTATTTTTCACCAGTCAGCAACATGAAATAGTATCGAGTCTTTAAACAGTTCTCGTTCGTTTCCATTATGATATTTCGTTTTTATCTTTAGACTGTATAATATGTTTCCAGGTAGTTAAAATATGATACACTTCTTGTACAGAAGAGAAGAACATGCTATATAGGTAGTCGCCAAAGAAATTGGCGCGACCATGAATATTGACACAAGCACGTTCGTCCTCTTTGTTTAGGAATACTTTTGTTCTTTTCTTAATCAAGAATATTATTAGAATTCTAATTAAATTCATTGTACGTGAACGAAGAGGAATTTTAGGAATGGTGAACGATAGTTTCCAGAGTACATACGGCGTTGGGCTCTAGAATAATAGTTCATTTCTTTTTCTTTGTAAAAAATCATCAAGGATATCTCATATGGTTAACTTTTGTAGTTTCTTTTCTTTATCATATTTAACTTCGATCCTTCGTGCTTTCGTTTATCTTGTTTTACCTCTAATGTCCATTCGTTAATTCAATTACGGACACCCAGTAATATTCTTCTTCCTCTCGTAACCAGAATCTTTTTTTGCACTTTTCCCTTAGGATACGTACATTCCTGTGACAGTATACCCTTCCTTCCTTTTCTCATGGCTGCCTCCTGCTGCCTCCTCCGATGAGGAGATATATGCCAGGACAGTATACCCGATAGTTGACAAGAGTATGAATAACATTGCTTACTTAGTAGTACGTGATGCGTGAATTCTTTTAGATCAGGTTTCACTCAGACCCTGCGTCCAAGTGGGGAAGGTCGCTCAATTATCTGACTAATTAGGGTTACTGATCTTCGTCACCTAATTCATGCTTAACCTTCTTGAAATCGAATTCCTCCCCAGTCGCGCGTTTGAAGATATCAAGGACATCGAGACAAGTCGTCTCGAAGTGCGTCGTCGCGTCGTAGCTCGTAGAGATGAAGACTTGACTGTTAAGTCCATCGTCCGTAGGTTCCAAGTAATCGGATACGGAAACGAATTTTTGTCTAATAGGGCCTAACAGATCAAGACCCGGTTTAATTTCTGCCTCCGGGTTGCCTGTCTCTACGGTGGTAGAAACCATGGCGATGAACCAACCCTTTGCAGCTACCTGGTGCGTGTGCGACACCAGGGAGACGTAGATGTCGGAATTACGATTTACCTTAAATTAAAAGAATCACGGATGCTCACAGGGTGCGATTGTTGATTGGATGAAAAGTCAAGCTTGATACTTTTAAGTGTTTAAAGGAAAAATCATTTGTTAGCTCTTACCTGCTTCTGTGGAATGATGATTTGCGTGGAGAGAGCATCTCCTGTTCCTGGTATCGGATGGTCCAGGAGACAGATGCACCTAATGACTTGTCCCACTTTCTTGACTTTATCAGGAACATAGGTGGGGTCGCAAAAAACTTGCTTGCACGCTGCTACTTCTTCTCCAGAACGAACACCGACCACCTTTCGCAAAGCAGAGGTTAAGTTTAAATTAGATTCTAGGAGTGGTACCATCGGTGAGATAGATACTGGTTTAATGATTTTTACCTTGCCATCTTTCATGACTATCTCGTCAATGCGCTTGTCTAGCATGTACGTGCCACCGTAAATAGCACTGAGCCTAGCAAAGCCCTGAGGAAGTTCTCCAAGGCCGTACATGGGATAGAGGTATGGTGATTTTCCATAGCGTGCTAAACTGTCACTGTACAGTTTAATTCTACGAATAGTATTGATGGCGCTCTGACCAATATACTCATCATCTCTAAAAAGATCAATTAGGTGAGTAAGTAATTATACATGTAAGATATCACATTGAGAATATTATTTGTATGTTTCTAACCTGTACAAGGCAAGAGCATGACCAGTAAAGTCCTGAGTATTCTTATCAAGGCTGAACTTGTTGTACAGAGCACTCATGTTATTATTGTATGGATCAAATCCATCCCACGTCTTAGGATCATCCTCTTGCATATTTTGCACCCAGACAAGGAAATTGCGGAAACGTCTCTTTTCGAAGAGACCCATCAAATCACTAGACAGTGCTTCGTGCTGGTCGATCGGTACTTTGGAAATCTTGCCAGACTTGTACACGTAAGAACCCTCCACAGACTTGAACTCCAAGTATCTAGTGACACCAGTGTGAATAAGAAGTTTGACCAGCAAACCATTGGCCATCAGGAACTTGGGAATTAAGTCAACGTTCCAGTCACGTCCACGACCATAGTTCTCATCAGGAGGAGGAGCCTTGAATTTACTACACAAATAAAGATAAAAATTTATAAAAATTAGAAATCTCATCGAACATTCACATACACAAATCTCTATAAGTAAAAAGTTGTAACAAAATTTAATTCCCACATTGGCTTTGCAATGTATATAATCACAGTTACCTTTTTAAACTAAATTAGTCATAAAATGTGCAAACAATGAGTACAGCCTTATTTTGAACAGGGTGATTACTAAAAGATACGAACTTAAAAGGCTACTGTAACGGTATTGTAAGAGAATACTGACACGTTATAAAGTCATGGCCAACCATCGTTCAAAGCAGCTAAAATCAGAGCGGTAAAAAACGGAAGGGGAACAGCGTGGCCTAGAATTTAAAAGAAAAACCACCGACAGTCTTTCAATATTAAGATAGACATTAAGAATTCCACAATTTTACGTACAATCATTTTCAGCGCTTATACTGTATTCAAAACACTTATTCTCCAAATAAAAAGGAATGAAAGCGATCGATGAATGTATGTTAACTTTCACAAATTATACGTCCGTTTGACAATTTAGTGAGCGTTTTATTTGCATCTACTAAATGCTAAGTTGAAACAGTGAACAAATGATCGGACGTGCGCTCTTGATCCCCACCGATTAATTTCGTAACGACTCCAGCGTGTCGGAAATTCTTCAGCAGGGCCGTATAAATCATGATAAAAGGCAGGAAATATCGTCTTCCGCATAGCAACACTAGATTTTTCAAAGATCCTGAGTAAAAGTATCGGTAACGTTCCAGAACAAAGTTACAGGAAGGTATACTTTATTATTCGCCGGAAGCCACCTCAACTATATATCTTGAACGACTGATTAGTACATTACGCTTGAGTCTAACAGTACGAAAATGTTTGACGTCCTTTGGATATGTGACATAACTAAGAAATAATAAAAGTATAGACCTCGTGTGTTGCATTTTTTTAATACAATAAAAAGAACATTATTTAATACTTTTTTGAAATAATACATAAACGGGATGTTGGCAGTTAGTTTGGTCCGATTATGAATATTTTCAACGTCTTTCTGCAGGAGCAAAGCAATCATATTAATGCTTAGGCAATTATGATATATATCTGACAAATATGTCAGTTCGTAAAAACGAAACGAGTGGTTAAACAGTCGTTATGATTAAATAATTCATAAAATGTATTTTATCTCTTCCTTTCCGGCAGGGTGAGCTTGTTGATTCCAACGTTTATTTACGATAACAAAAGATTCGAATTGAAATTTAAAATAATTCGTTATCTGTTTCAAAATACATACTTATTAATTAGCAAAAAAGAATAATTTTAAGGATAGACAGTCCGTAATATATCGAGTTGTTATTGCACTGATAAATGATGAAACTTTAATCGATAATCTTCATCACTATTTCTCTTAGATAAATAATTCCGTCCATCTGGAAACGTTCTAGATATTTTACTCCGATATAAAATATTAAACCTGGTACAAAAGCGAAAAACGCCATTACGTATAACGAAGTAATAAAATTTTGAAAATCCATAACTATCATTTTATAAAATAAAATTACTTCAACAGAATTAGAGCCTCCTGCTCGTTACCCAGAGTGTCCGCTCCTGCATCCTAAGGATTCTTTTATGAACAAAACCATCAGATTCCATCAACCGTGAACGAAATCTTCTACGTGACCAAAAAACGTCTGTGCCGGCCTGGCCGATCATTGTTGATTCTTGTTCAACGTGAACGAAGCACACGGTACACGGCGAAATATGTTCTTCGGAAGTGGTTTCGCGAAAATCAATATTCTCAGAGTTCCACGTAGAATTATAGAGGGACGAGAGGACACGGGGAGAGAAAGAGCGAGGGAGGGAGGGAGAAAAAAGAGAAGGACAAATCTTGTTACAGTAAGAGTAAGAGAGAAATCCCGACATACCAAGAAAGAAAGCAGGAGCACTATAGCAATAAATGAAAAGAAAAAAAATGTGAGCTCCAGTCCACGAGGATAGGACAATGTCTATATAATGAATTACAATGACTATCATGATGACGATGATAATTATAACGATAATCATACCTGAAGAGATCCTCGAGTGGCGTGATGGATGCGGATTCACCACCGTAGTACTTGTTGCGGTCTACGTGGAGTACTTTTTTCCCGCTGACCGATAACATTCCCGAGAGGATGCATTCCTTGAGCCCAGTACCAAGGACCACTGCGTCGTATTCCTCATCCATCCTGATATTTAAGTCGCAAACTGTTAAGCACTCTCGATTATCTGGCCGTTAAAATGTGAACTCACTGGGTTGATTAATTCAACTAGGGAAGTGGAAGTTGACCGCGCGGATGCCAACTCGCAGACCTATTATGCCGGAACGCGAAAGAGAATAAGCTGCGATATTAAAGCCTGATCGGAATTACTTGACCGACTGGTCTGACTATATCGTGGTTGATCTCACTTCGTGTCTGACTCCGTGTATGCCTGACTGATCGTTTCCTTGCTTACTTGTTCGCCTCTGTCTTCCTGCCTATTTCCTTTCTCAAATACAAGCCTACTTGCTTGCCTCCTCTGATGCTACGTCAATTCCAATCCCCACCTTCTTTCTTACACCCAAAAACAAGGCTGATTCTCAAAGAATGGTCATTTACTCGACCCAATCTTCGTTCACCAATTATACGTTTATTATAGATTGATACAAGAGTATTCCGTACTTGCGATTCGTTTCTTTTTCACAGTTAAATAAGAATCAAGCTTCATTCTTCCGTTTGAGCCTAAGGATCCGTTCATAGTCAATATTCCGCTCTAACGGAAATTGAGGCCTCTCACTGGTTGGCTACAACGGCATCAACCAATCCTCAATCACATCTTCTGTGCAGTCAGGTAAATGGACGGTTCCTATACCGAAGATACACGAATCCATGTAGGTGAATAAATTCTCAACCGGCAGATGGCGGTGCAAGCGTCTCTTTAGAACCAGAGTGTCGAAACGTCAGCTGGCTGAAGTTGCTTGTGTGACCAAATTCTGTGGTCAGTCAGTTCACTCGCTTCGGACCAGCGAGTAGGACAGAGATTGGAGTGTGATGTGTGTCGTGAATTTCGTGACATTCCTTAAAGCAAGTTCCGGGTGAACGATCGTGTTTCTTTCCAAACAGGATATTTATGTGCGCGAGTGTTTGATTGTCACTTTTACTTTTATTTACCTGACAAATTGCGTCTTGTCCAACCGGGAGTAATCGTGTCCGCGAGTGTCCGTTCGCAAACGTTTGAACGACGTGGACGGATCAAGATGATGCTCAGGCAGGAGGGGATGCCTGTGGGATTCTGCAAATCTTAAGCGGACGCTTGGTGAAGGAATTTCTTGAGAAGAATTAACAAGATCAAGTGACCGAGATCAAGAAGCCCTGAAAAATGTGAGTGTGAACTTTCGTGCCGCAGGTTAGGATACTGCTTTGTGTATCTCCGAGGTTCGAGCATGTGCGAATGCTACAGGTTGCTACAAACTTTGAAAACGCGAATCAGACTCTCAACGAATTATTCACCAGCGAGGATTTACATCGAGGTTAGGGTATTTAACCGTGTCACGTAATCTCTCGTTTGATTGTTTAAAAACGATGGATGCAATTCGGCGTCCATTTGATTTCATTGACAATTTGTTGCGAGCATTGTTGACCAATGCTCACAATCAGATCTTTTTGCATTATCAAATCAGTTGTTTTGTATAATAAAGATACTAAGTAATTCGTCATTAAATTATATTTAACTCGATCGCTATACATTATTATCGCTTTACGGGGTTTCAAATGTCGTTAACGCTCCAGATTTATAATGTCATGAAAATCTGTGTAGACAGTTTTGATGGGTTTAGTTCGAACCGAGCGAATTACTGTTTTTTTCCTTTTCCGAGAACGTTTGAATATGGCGAAGAAGAAAAAATATATTGTAAGAACATTCAGCATGTTCTTTTCATAACTTGCTCGAGCTGTGTTCTCTCTCTGTCAACTCTTATGTAAGGGTTAATAAGATTGAGACGTAAATGGATTTTAAGTAGGTACAATTAACCCACGTGTCTTCTTACATTGGATTCTCCACACGATGTCTTCTGAAAAATGCTTTTATTTTCATTCTCAAAGGCCCGTCAATTTCCGGCCTTTTTATTTCACCCCATTGTACATTTTCCCGCAAGACAAGACTTCTCAAAGAATAAGTACGACCCCTCCTACAACGGTTGACTATTTTTAAAATTACTCTTCTTCAAAGAAGCTCTCAGGACTTTTTCACTTCTGTTTTACTTTGCTCGCCAAATCTCATTAGTTTCTATTCGTATTCTTTTTTTCTATGGACCTCAACTGTTACAACGATACAATATCGTACAGTTAGGCCATTTCTCTATGAGAGGCCATCTTCTTGGTAGCATTCATCGTATAAGAGTCACCTAAATGCATAATATATTTAAACCTTGCATCATTACAAATCTGTTTGTTTGGTTTCCATGATTACGATCACTTTTGGCCGTTATAAATTTTTGGAATAACACTGTGGAATTTCTTACACTGTAATCGCCGCCAGTATTCAAAAGTGCTTCTCGACCTGATTGTCATTGAAAGTAATTCCTCCTCGTTCGAGATCGGTCGCGATTATTCGTGAATTCTTACAGTTGTTATTCAGCACCATTGGGTGATTCTCGTTCGGGTGAAAATGTAATTTCTCGAAAGAAAAGAAAAAAGGTGGAAATGGTGCATCAACTCTTCGTCGGCGCCATTACACGTTAAACGCGAAGCGACGGGGACGCTTAGAACTTCGTGAAAATTTGGACGTTTAATCTAGATGAAGATTTTTTTAAATCATTTCACGTGGAAAGGAGTTTAATTTAAATGCCTCGTTGAAACAATGATTTCAGTCAGATAATTATTAACAAATTATTCTAAATGGTATAGAACCATTTTATAACGAAAGGTCGTACAATTCTAAACGGATTGTTTCGCTTTATCCTTTTTGCAACTCGAATTTACGTGATTGATCTCATAAATTACATTAATCAAATGTAGTGTCTGATATCTGATTCGATAATTTAGAGAACTTAATCGCTATGTGATTTTCTACTTATTATGTTGACTTGTTGTCAGAAGTGCTTCGCGGTTTACGATACAGTATCCACTTTCGGTCATTAATACACGCTGCTGATAACATCCAAAATTTACTCTGTTATCAAACTCATCTATAATCTTCTCTTTGTTCGAAATCTCTTGAAATTTCATTAATTTGTCAGTCAAGTGTCCTAACACATGTAGACGTTCCAAAATTTTTGTTTGGCTACGTGCATCCGTTTAAAGTCTTGACAAATAAGCACAAAGTTTCATCAAACAAAATTGAAATGAAACGTAAGAGATACGAAAGGAACCGGATATGCGAAGGAAATAAAATATCTATCGAAATCCTCTTGAAATTATATCTTTTACAACGAGACTCATTTGAAAATATATTATACTGTGATTTCGAATATTTATAACAGTCCGATGACAATGATATTCTACGCCTTTGACTTTCTTCCTGAGTTTTGTATACCTGTGGATCTATAGTCCGTTCAAGGTAACTAATACGTGATCCTAGGTAAAGATAAATGGCTATAGACGAGTGTGCCGATTTTAGTCGTTCCTCGTCGACCTGATGCACGAAAGTGATTCGATAAATAAAAAATATTGTTGTTTTATCAAACAGATGTGCCAGTATGTCCGAGAGCGTCGTGCAAGCAGCAGCGTGCGACACCGAGAAGAGGACCTCGTCACTCTACGTTTTCCCAGGTCCAGGTCAATCGCCACTTCCTCCGCCATTGTCGTTAGCCCTACCTCTGGTATCCGAGTCCTCATCAACGTCATCCTCACCGACCCTAGCTCATCGACGTCAGCAGCAGTTGCAGCCGCTACCGAACCAGCCACAGCCAAGTGTCTCGACGATCTCAACGACTTTGTCGAACGTCGTGAGCGCAGGGATAGGATTAGGAACAGGAAGACCGGTGAACTCGAAGACACATGCCAGGTCGGCGAGTCACGGCGGAGTCCTCGCGAGCTCGAGCTTGCAGGCCGTCTCGGCTGGTGCGTTGGGTCGACCTTCGGCCTTGAAGAAGCCAGGTCATCAGAGGGCTTTCAGCCAAGGTCAAGTGGTCGATGTACAAGGTCAACCAGTGAGCGGACACAGTCGCGTTGGCTCAAAGACCGACTTCATTCTGCCTCCTGGACATCGGGAAGAACCAAGGCCAACCAGCAACTCCAAGGTTCCTTCGTTTCGTGGCCATTCCCGGCAAGCTTCCAGGTCGGTTCAATTATTTCCTAGTTCGCTCTTTCGCTTCTGCACTCGTGGCTATTGATTTTTCTTTTTATTATTTAATCGGTATCACTCAACTTCCGGCAAAGGATTCCACCAGCGAGAAATAAGTAATACGCGTTCTTGAAGGTACACCCGATTAATGGAATCCCTCTGCTATTGTTAGGTACACAGTGTATATAGGCTCAGGGTATAATGCCATGGCCTGCACGTTACGAACTGTTTGAGTTAGCCGTACACTCTTAACCTCTGCTTAAAATGTCTATAGATAGATTAATTTAGAATCGTTCGGAAGAGAAGCCGGCTTTCAATTTATTGTACGGGACTCTCGTTCGGATTTAACTCTTTGCGCCTCTAATTTCGACCCAAATCCTTGTTATTATCATTATTCGTCATTGACGCATCACGTAATTATTATTCCGCAAACAGACTCTACGATTATCAATCGTTCCTGATATATCTAAGCCCCCGTATTCAGAACTCGCTTTTCGTGCTAATAGCGCGATTTTAAAATTTCTCTTAGTGACTTTTAACTACAAGCGACTCTGTTAGTGACTTTAAGAGCGAGTTGCGAATACGGGCTCTAGAATTTAATAATGCAGCTTGGTACTACAGTCAGTCTTTTTTATGCTTTTGATACAGGTCAGAATCGATATACACTATTCGACGTAGCGCAGCGCCACCATGGTGGAGGAGAGCCTGGGCACGATGCTTTGGGTCCATTCCGGAGGAACCGCGACTCAGGACTATAGTCCCAAATCATCTGGTACCGCCAAAGACGCCAAAGAGTCAGCATCCCAATGGCATCAGGGTGGACAACAGGTGTGTCACATATTTTTTTTTGTTCCTTTGTTAATTAGTTTTACTAATTTTTTTAAATATAATTATACCCGGAGATTAGTTAACTGTTCCTATACTGGTTCCGTTCCATGTCTGTCCAGGGTACGCACAACGAAGTATACGGCACTGAGCTTCCTGCCACGTAACCTCTTGGAGCAATTCCACCGTGTCGCGAATCTCTACTTTATCTTCATAGTATTACTAAACTGGGTTCCTGCCATCAATGCCTTCGGCAAGGAGGTCGCCATGATACCCGTCATCTTCGTACTCGGCGTTACCGCTCTCAAAGACTTCTTCGAGGACAGACGACGCTTTGCCAGCGATCAGCGAGTCAACAATTCAACCTGTCGGGTTTACGCAATGTGAGTAACATAATTGCAATATACCTCAATCAATGTACTTACCAACATAAATATTTTTTTTGTTATATTTTGAGAATCCACCAAGTGATTTCGGAAGTGTTTCACTGTTTTTTTTTCAAACTAATTTTGTCATCTCTCTCTTCCTTGGCATACGCACACAACCAGGAGTAACGCTTATGCCATTTATTACTGTACTTTCGCAACGCCATGCCGCCTCCCCCTGTAATCGTCGTTTCTCTTTCGCCGTGCAGCATGACTTGTTTTTAAAACACAACATTTTAAGAAATGGTGTCTACAATATTGGTTTGAGCAAGTGTCCGCTGCTACCTGCATTCTCAGTCATACGCGATACCAACGTGACAGCCCAAGTCCGACAATGTTTATCACCAAGTACCACCAGGATATAATGAAAATATGAATTATCACAAATTTGACGTTCATACAAGTAATTTTAATTCCCCTCGGTAAGGCAACCAATCATCTTCCCCCTTGTAATCTCTCTTACACTTGCTACGCGAACCAACTCTCCAGCGCTTAGGCTCTGATTCTAATTCGGTACGCGATAGTCGGTTCGCGCTTATTTTGTTAGCAAAAAAAATCCGGCACGTGTAAAGCGTCAACTATACGTGGCTTGTGTATGATTTCGACGTGAAGTATTTTTTAGGCATTTCAAATACATTGCTTGTAGCAGCTGCCCTATGAAAACTTTCGTACGGTTACAGTATGGGGTATGGTACGACTGTGAAAATTCGGTCAAGGTGTTTTTTTTTTCTTTTTTGGGGAGGGAAAATCGATGAACGTTTATGGCGACAGTGGCATAGTCATTTTGTCTTTTGTTCCTTGTTCGTGGATACAATAGAAAGAGAGTGACTGAGGCGGTATCGCTGTAGGAGACAAGGAAGGAGGCGGTCGTTGGGCAAGTCCGCTTATATAGGGTGTTCCAAGGCTTATAGGTCAATCGATAAATGAATGAAGAGCGAGAATCGGGTCAATGACGTGCTGGTTTACATGCACGCAATATACGCACTTACGGTTTTCACCTTTACCGTGTGTTATTAATGCACTGATATATACCTAGCCACGTATCTGTACGTATCGTCAGTTGCCAATACAGATGAAACAGGACGATAATATATAGCGGGTGTCAGAAAACGTCTGGTATGCAAAATTTGTGTAAATCATTTGCCTCAAAAAGCACCTAACTTATTCACGAGACACGCCTCGCGTGTCTCCGTTGTTCTGGGTCGTCCGCACAATTTTTTTTTTCTTTTTTTGTTATCCACGAGACAACGAGTCTTGCGACAATTTGTAATACCCTGTGCACTGTATATTGCTTTCATGTGCGACGGCCATGTACGAGATCACCAGGTGCTTTTGCTCGGCGTATACGAACACGAAGAAACAAATGTAAATATTGGAAAATAGGTTTTAAGCGGAGTTCACAATCTTCGGCCTTTTGTTAACCTGGGTCGCCTGATTTTTTTCTACATTCGTGAAAGCATTGACTCAGCCAACCCATCCGTTTTCTCGGATTAGGAGTCATGTTTATCTTTTTTTGTATATTTGAACGATCGAGTTTCTTCGATTTTCTTACTGCAATTCGCAAACCGATTCGTTGACGTTCGTGATATGTCGCTTGGTACTAGGCGTATACCGTAACGTAGAATCCTGTAAGTTTGCTTTGCATAATCTACGCAAGGTCAGTGGAAATCAGGTTTGATGCTTACTTTGTAGATTTTAAATTATTCTATCGAGTTTGCTTACTTGAGAATTTCTAACTGGTAGAGAAGAGAAAGAGGATCGTTAAGATCGTTCGTTATCTTATTTTTGAATTTTTTTTCTCGACGTCCACTCCTTTTACGTCGAGTCGGTTGAAGTCACTTCCTGCCGGGATATTCTTGCTTTACTTTTTTTTTCCCCTTATGCTGCACGTGGCTCTAGTTTTCAGTCTCCGGGGCACAAACTCTGGGCGTTGAAAATATATCCAGCAAGACATTGTATGTATGTATGTACATACATACGTTCGCTTTGCTTTGGCTTCCTTTCGATACGTTGGTCGTCGCTGCGTTATCGTACAGTGTATTGCAAGTTATCGAAAGGAAGTAAAAGACCTTCGAAAAGAATATCAAGAATATTGACAGAGAGCGTTGATAAGAAATTACGATAAGAAAAATGTATTGATAATATTCTCGTGCGAGATATATCGTATTAGAGTTGCAAAATTTATTACTTAAAAAGGGGGAAACTAAGAAAAGTCAGGCTAACTGACAATAATAAATATTTCTATCACCGTTACTCTTGTAACTCGTTTAGCGAGTTTAGCTTTTGACGTACGTAGTATTCTGCAATCTGTTTACGTTAATTATGGACCGTTATGCACCAAGGCGCGTCAATCTAATAAACAAAAGCTATGAAATCGACCAATCTCTTTGTAGTGATGTCCAAAAAAACAATTGTATCTCTATTTTTGGCACGAGTAAATATTACGATAATTAGTTTTTCCATTAACTTACTAGGTGTAAAGATAATTGAATATGTTTTTACGTGTCCGTCGGTGAGATCGTTTTATTCGACCTGGTAGTCCAGTGATCCTTTTATAATTATACATTGTAATTCTAAATCCACTAAGTAATTTAAACCAGTCATTGATGCTGCCATTGCTGTGCGTCGTTAACGGTTAAATATATAGTTTGACGTGTCTGGTTCTCTTTAGAGTCAATTATGGCCGAAGCCCTCGTTACTCCTGATTTCACTTTCGATTTTCAATAGGCGCTTGGACGTTACAAATTAATAGGCGTTCGGTTTGCCGACGGAGGGATTAACGCTCTCGGATTAATTCGTCGAGTTTCCATAGACGCGGAACGTAGCCATGGGACGCGTCTGGATGGCGGTGGCATAAGGCGTCAGGAATTATCAAGAAGGTTTATCGAACTCTTCGAGATCGAGGTTCGATATGAAAATTTGACCGGGTGATTGTCGCACGGCTTTGGGCCAGTCGGGTGTCGATTGTCGCTCGATGAATCGACTCGGCGTTTTGATGTCCTCGTGAACTGATAGTTTTGATCTTGATCCTTGAGTGAATGGCGACCTTGAAGACTCACGGTCGCCGGATCTTAGACAGACACTTATTTACTTGACTCTATTCGATTTGTCCTTCCCTTTCGAACGGTCGCTCGCCTATTTCTCTTTGTCACATCTGCCTATTGCTTTTCAGGACTGATGCATTTCTCTCGCAAGTTTTTCCAGCAAATTTTTGTAGGTTAGAAACTGTCGTACGCGGTTACGGATCGCATTAATGTGATTATTTTTTTTTGTTATATTGAACCAATTAGGCTGGACACTTTTTTTATAAGCGTTGGCTTAAATGCTGGTCGTAGGTATAGCAGGTTCCAGTTCTTACTGGTCGATCGTGGGACTAAAAATATTTGAAGAACGTTATGAGCTCTGTTGTTCCGATTTATGGAGACGCGGCCGATCACATGCGACTGGTAACTATCCCTTGTTCCGCGAAAATAGATTTCGCAGTGGAGCACCGGTCGAGTGTTTGGCTACCTACTTCTTCTTCTTCTTCTTCTTTACATTGATGGCACCAGTTGGGAGTTTAACCTTTACAAGGGGCCACCGATTTTATTTGGACTGGTTGGGACAACCACGTGGCGACCCGTCCGCATTACGGAAGCCATTACGCGAGCGTTTCTGTCTGCTAGACACTGCGCGAAATTCGAAATTCAGCCAAGAGCGGCTGTTCAATATTATTCTACGTACCAGCATTCGACGCGCTATGGAAATGATGGACGATTGTCAACCTTTCGTTTACTTTTGCTGGGCAGCAAAAATTTCGGCACGAAATCATTTTTCATTTTGCATCATTACGATTTTGAAGTCTGCATTCCAGGCACTTTTTGCGCCCTTGGTCGTTCTGCCAGCGATGCTGGTTAAAGGCCGATGGTTAAAGGTAACTAACTTCGGTACAAGTGCACATGGCGTAAAAGTACATATGACAAGGAAGTGGCTGCAATAAAATAATCAACGAAATCATTGCCGACCGGAAATCACTGGAACATTAAAAAAAATTCTACTGTACGCTCGTGACCAACTTTTTACGTAATGCCGAATTAGAATATTGTCTCCTCGGTCGCCGAGTTACATCGGACACTTTTAATGTGTTTGAAAAAAAAATTTACAGAGAAATATAATTTCAACCAAAACGCATTACAACCTTATTGTTCACTCGAGTCCGAATATTTATGAATTTCGTGACTCGATGGTCACATGCGTGTGACGGCCAAGTGCAAGCTTAGCTAATGTCATGTTTTTTCTCCCCTTTCCATGGCCTCTAACCCAGATCCTTGTTTCGATCGTTTACCCCTACAGCCATACCTCCCGTTTCCGCCTCCACGTTTCATTACCGTCCTGTCCTCGTTTACCTATTCGTTTATATCGTTCGATGGACGTTACGAAAGGTCTGCTCGTATATTTACCCATGTCTATGCACTTGTATCTATATCCAATTGCACGCCTGCTGGTTTTTCGCGTGCAATTCCAATGCACCACGGTCGTTGGGTAAATCGGCAGTCATGAGTTTCGGTGTTTATTACGATAACTTTATTCCCGATTCATTGGGAAAGAGATATACTTTTAGATTTGAATTGAATTACTCGGCCCGCTGGAGCTTCCACGAATGTCCGCCAAGGCGCTAGTGTCGCCGTCGGCCTTCGCTCGCGTGTCTTGCTCGAAATTCTCTATGGCGCAACTTTGTCTGCTTCTTCCGATGACACGTGGCACTCCTGGCACATCTTCCATACAAGGAGACAGTCACAAAGAACGGAAGGAAGGACATGCAGCACTTGCAGATCTCTTTCGCAAGGAGGAAGCCTTTTAAGGAATAGAAGAGACACGCAAGCATCGCGAAGGTATTGACAAAGAGACCAACCTCGATGTATTGTGTGTCTGAAACGTATTACGTATATGGGCATTTCGAACCAGTCTAGAACTTCTGTGATGGTTCCAGCATATCTCCACGTCCATTGTGCCCACCAGCCGTCCGCCGTAAAGTTCTCATAAGGCTGTCGCTCTTTTTACTAGTATCTTCTCGACGTATGTATGTATGCAGGTTATGTTGCGAGACGTAGGATACCCGAGGAACGCGATATTAAAACGTAATCGGAATGTCCATTGAACTGCGTTTGATAGTTTTTCGAAAGGTGGCAGATGAGGTAAAAACGGGTTTCGCATCAAGGACTGTCGATAACGTGGGCGATTGTAGGCGTCGTGTTGCAAATGCATTTAGCTGGTGCGCATGCACTGCCATTTCTACGTACGTGACATAACCTTGAAATTTAAATGGAGAATCACTGGTGTGTATAAAAAAAACAATGGCACGCTTGTTTTGGACGTCTCGAACAATGTTTGGTCTTGTGCGATTTTTCTCTCCTTTACTACTTTATCGGGGGTCTAGTATTTGGGTCTTTTAAATTAACAACGAACCAATCGGGACACTGGGCCACGATCGATGGATCGGAACTTATCGACGTTTCTTTGGCAATTTTACCAGCCTACTCAAACCCGGAACTAATCCATTGGTCATTCGTTGCAATGAGAGTCCGCCCACTTGATAACTTATCAAGTATTTAATGGCAGGCGAAATTGTAGTCGGGAGTCATGGTAAGGAGCAGCTGCTGTTATTACGATGAAATTTTACTAGCTTATCACGTGCCTTTGGATCTTCGTAGATATTGTCACTTATTTGATTTTACTTTTTTATATTGACATTCGCGTTCGGATTTACCGTTATTATTATAAATATAATACAATTTTCATACAGTTCGTATCCTCCTGGTGGACGTTACGTAGAATTTCACTTGGTCAATTTTATTTATTTTTTTTTGATTCATCGATCATTCCTTAAGTCGTAGTGGGGCAAAATCGTGGACAAATAATGATTAATTCATGGATATTACCCAGAAGTAATGTCATTCTGTCGATCGAATTTTTTAATATTCTTTATTCTTTTTTTTTTATCGTCCAGCCTTCTATTAATGCTGTGACAGTGAAGCAAAATGGGGAAGCGTTAAAATTCGTGTTGACAATGAATTCTGAAATATGCAACACTTGTAAATGCTTAATGACGTTTAATAGATATTTGTAGATACATAGTTACGTGAACGATATTATACACAAAGTTTTCAATGAATCAGGTAATTCGTATATTCTGCTTTTTATACATTTTTTCAACTTTATTACTCGCACTGTCACGTTATATCGGTATTCATTATTTATTATTTACTGTAAAAGTGATTATCTCGCGATAACTCATACGTGTGTCGTACGTTCTCATTGCCAATCCGATATGCTCAGTCTGTCGTACATTGTGGATTATTACTTGGTGTGAAATTTTTGTTGACAAAAATTCTGCCCAGTGCCGCATCTATTTGTTGTATGTGGTTTATGTTTTATTCACGACATATGTGTATATACATATACTGGTTTTGTACTAACCTTAATAAGAGAATCCATTGTTATCGCGAGGCACGTACGCCATGCAGGTTCATTGGCAACGCGGGTAACGGTTCTTGCGCAAAAACCGGAACCTGCGGAATAGAACTGAGCTTTTCTATGAAGACGACACAAAATATGAAGATAGCACAAAGGAAGAGCTGGGAGGTGAATTACATGAGAAATAACTTGAAATTGCAATAACAAAGAGGTATGGATCGTATGAATGTTGAAAGAACCAAACGAGGTGGAAATTTGGAACTGAAACGAAAATTACGTAACTTCAGGTTTAATGGAATATCATTAGTAACTCGTGAAATCGATACGAACTGGATATCACTGTGCGACTTGAAGCAGGACTGCTAACCTAACTTTTGAAATCCAACCAAGTTCAATTGGCAACTCGCCCGATTTTTTTATACGTAATATCTTTTTTAGGAGGATTTTTCAGGACACGTATTTAACTCTATACTTTAGTTAAGTAAGTTTCTTTTCAAGGTTCGATATAATTTTTTTCTTCCAGTTTGGCAGACGCAACTGTTTTACCGACTGTTTCGACTTTTAGAGACAGAATCTAGTTACCTTACCGGGTGACTCAGATATTTGGCCTCTACCTACTTAACGTACATACGTTGGAAGTTACGTCGAACCTACTTTGCGCACGACTACCTACAGCGTGATGTATTTTTTTTAGTGAATATTATTAATAGAAAATCGCCTTGTTCATTGTCGCTCCTCGTGGCTGATTGAGGACTTGGTATGTTTAACGGTTTTTTTTTTTAAGTTGACAATCGCCAATTTTTCTAATTTGTTCTTAGCGACTGACAACTATGGCGTAAGGACGAACGAGGTATACGTGAGACAAAGAGTTATAATTCTTGGCTTATCTTTATTTCGTACTCGCTGATTGTTTTCGTCGTGTTTTCACATCGATTAGCTATTTGTGAAGCTACGTCAGATCAGGTTTACTGTTTATTGGCAACTATCTGCATTGTGAAATTTGACTTTTTATTCGCCACTTGAAGATTACGCGCCGATACATCGAATGAGACTGACGGATCGATGGCTTCGTACTAATTCGATCGAAGGTTCAATTTAATATTGTTCTCGACGAACCCTGGGGGATTCTGTCAAAAGTCGTTAATCTTTTAAAGCCGAACGGCTCAGGAACCGGAAGTATTTGAAAAATAATTATTAATCCATTTTTTAAGATTCTACAAAGCACAGGGACACATCAGAATTTAAGTCAACGTATAATTACTGTCGCGCTTCGATCAATCGATTTATTACCTCGTCAATCACTTTTGTCATTTCTATTGTTGCTGTAACATTTTTATTGCGAAAGGTATAGTCAGTTTTGATAGTCTTATTGTTGTTTTTCACGAGTCTTATCGATAATCTGATTGCCCGTGGATCGACAAGGAAATCGAAGTTCGATTTTTTGTCACATTGAATTTTTTGTATAGGAATATTACGAGTGAATTTTGAAATTTTTTCCCCAAATTTATTGTCACTCTCGTGGTCGTCGTATTTTTCGAAAATTACGTAACAAATCAATTTTGACACGCAAAGCACGAAAATTTCATGTCGAATCTGGATAGAAGAACTAATAAATTCATACATAAATAATTAACATTATCGAATCGGGACTCTAAAATTTTTTTGTTTTTCAAAATAAGACTCAAAAAACTTTGTCGACTTTCACAACACTAGATAATAGGGATACGTCGGGTCGTCTAATGTGGATTAAACGATAGCTAAACGAAGTCTCCTATCGACTTCCTTAAGCCTGACTTTCATTACTGTAAAACGCTTTGTCCTTCGACCATGAGATTAAACATGGCATCGGTGGCGTCACTCCGTTACGTCACTATACGTAGAACAGAAACTTTCGTGTTTATAGTCGTAGCGCCTCCTGTTACCTTTTTTGTTCTTTTCAGTTATCAATATTATTACAATCTTATGTCTCTCGTTTTCAAGACATCTACCGCGACCATTGTGCAATTTCCATTTGAGGTCAAGAAAATTTTGAAGTTTTTAATTGCTAATTTTGTCAATTTCATACTTACGATTAGTCCTTTCCTTAGTGTCTTTAGGAAAGCTCTAGAAGAAAGCGTTACTAAAACTCTTATAGCTAGAAAGTATCTCGAGTCACTCGAATAACTGGATTCAAGCACTTTTAACGTTTACTTCGACTATACTAGACCTGACTCGGTCGAAACTAATACCGGCGATGCGTCCTCGTTACATGAACTTCAAATCCAACTGGCACTCAAATTCAACTGGTATTCAAATCCAACCGGTCCTCAACTAAAGGAGTACCCCTCATCTGCCAGCTGGGCTATAGTCGTCAGTGGTTGATACGAATGGAAGTAGTTCCGATGGAAGAGGTTGAGGATCCTTTTTTTTCTTCTTTTATTCCATCTTTCTCGCTCTCTTTCTCTCTCTCTCTCTCTCTCTCTCTCTCTCTCTCACTGACATGGATACGAGAAGGGATCGATTTTTTTAAAGTCCCACAGTCATGATCACGCCCTAACGGAATTACGTCACATGGTGATACTTTATCTGATTGTTCACGAAATTTGACCGGTTTACGCGATATCTCGTCCTATTGGTATATTGACAAAAAATGTCGCAATTCCCAAAGTGTTTCGACAAGTGGGGGTAGTCATTCGGACCGAGCAAATAAAGCTTCTGCGGGCTCGGTGTTCGTTTTTTGACAACCGGCATTTTGTTTACAAATTCTACGCCTGTAGAATAACAAATCAGTTTCTTTACTCGTTAATTTGCACCTTTTACATGCACCGGACCCACGCGATGCCTTGTGAGGTCATTTAATGTCAACGGGATTGGTCTTCCAATGAACACGGTTATCGCTGCTGGTTCACTGAGTTTAAATTTTTTTTCCTTATTTTTTCGCAACTAACCAAAATTTGTTCCCAAGATTCTCATTTTTGCAGTGGCACGAAAAGAGGTCTGTGAGTAAAGCTCGGATTTTTCATTTTAAATACGACTGTTCTAATCTAACGTTCCAGTTATCATCCGTCCAGGTAACGTTGGAGCCGACAGTACTTTTTTTATTTCCGTTTTTAAATCCTCCCGTCTCTTTAAAACATTTTGAAACGTTCTCAGGAACACTTCGGGTCGTAAAGAGTCTCATCTGTCTTATGGAAATACGAACTTTACGGCTGAGAGAAGGAAGCCGTGGATGCGGTAACCGTCAGCGCGTCCAACGCTCGAGGCTAACTTCACGCCGTAACCGATCGCCGTTTGTCGTGACGCAAGACGCGACGATCCCAAATTTTGCGACGGCGACGTCATGATCCTGCGATCGGTGATCTCTTCTATTTATTTACATTCTTTTTTCTAATTGGCCCAATTGGGTTTCGTTAGACCAAAATATCAACCCGTATCGTTTGCCAATCGTAACTTGGAGGATGCGACGTCGTCGACGCAAGAATCGTTTGATCGTCACGTGGCTGCTCCATGACTCTTCTGTCCTTTACGATTGCCATGGTTGACCAATGTCGTTAGACGAATCTCCGGCTCGATATTGAGTTTCTAGTCCGAGTCTTCTCATTAATCACGATATTTCGTGACAGTGACTCTCAAACTTTTAGGTTTTTTTTTTGCCATTTCATTTTACGCACACGACGAGTGTCTATAGAATACTACAGTATACTTCATTTTTTTCTTTACCATTTTCATTAGTAATACTTTATTTAAATGATTTCATTTAATCATTAGATATAGTCTATATAAATATAAAAAATAGATATAAATATATTTTTATGTAGCTTAATTATTTTAACATTTTTAGTTAAAATTCCAATATTCAGAATTACATGTTTCATTACCCGAAGCTCATGTTGAAGCTCCATTGACCTTATCCTCAAGGAAAAGAAGCTCTATGACATGTACGAGAGATTGAAATGTCGTTGCATTGCCAGGTGTAAGACTGACATTTTATTTTTTCGTTGTATATTGAATCGACGGAATCTTCGACTCGCTGTGAACCGTTGTCTTGCTTTTGACATGTAGACGAGTGTAGACGAGGCTTGATTTCGTGGCGTAAAATTTGACCTTGATTTTCAATCAACGAAAACTATGCTCCTTAGTGTTGACTTTTTTTTTATGCTGAGCTCGTGGGACGTTTTGAGATTAGGTTGAACGATTGCCAAACGTTTGTGACACTTGTGAACAACTTCTTTTATACGTAAAATTAACATGTATCAATTAACACAACGCTTGAAACGTTCAATAGACATTTATTGATTCTTCGGTTGATACAGCTGAAAATTAATTATCGATTGCACGCAAAACTTATTATTGGATCAATAAAAAAATAGAGAAAAATTAATATCACGCATCAGAGTATACGTTCAGTTATGTTATCGATATTTGTTTATTATTAAAATAAGAATTATTGTTCGCAAGGAATGAAATCTGCAGGGTGTATCGTCGCTCACGAGTCGTTGCTCAAGGTCAGTAGTCCACGCGTGACCGTCGGCTTTGCGGAACGCCCTGAAATGAAGTCGTTAAGGCGACTTCATTGTCCTACTCCATCTACTTATATGTCACATAGGCACATAAAAACACAAATAAGAACGTAAATATATTAAATATTCTTGTATTTACTATATTTGAATAATTTAGGGGGATAATTTAGAGATCCTTGAGTCAAGTATGAAACCTGTTTCATTTAGTTATTGAGCCGATTTGCATCCATTTGGCTGCGGTATGTTATAAAATAATTGATAAGATTCCATCGTTAGAACAGGAAACGAAACGGTGGCTATTTTATTTACTTATAGGTTGATATCAAACGAGAAATTGATAATTGCCACCAGCCTTCGTAATGGTTATTGGCTGGTTGATTGTGACTCTGGGACTCATCCAGTAGCTACGAACTGACAATTAAGCCGAGTTCACACGCGAGTATGATGACGAGCTAGAAACGTCAAGTTTAATTGGTATTCACAGCTATTCAGCGGTTTCAAACAGTGTGAGAACGGTAGGAAGGACTCGAGAGGCCATTTTCACAATTGCTGAGCACTTGTCAATAATGTGCGGACTCCCCGAGATAAATTACTTGAATAACTTCGATCCTCTTTTGTTCGTGCCGAGTCGAAGGAATAACGAGAAAGGCAGTTCTTATGTAGAACATTGGCAATGGGTTGACGCGATATGGCTAGTAGTCGGTCCTTATTTATTACTAATAGACTTTATATTTTTTATATGGACGTTGCTGCAATCGGGGATTCCGTTCCCTGAAATTCCACATGACGAACAGCTGTTCCATTATGATTCATTAGTAAAGACTTGCCGGTCGGATTAATGAGACATTGCGAATTAAATTAATATATTCAATTTACCTTAATCTACCTCACCTTAGTCAGTTTAAAATTACCTATTTAGGATCTGATGACGACTTGAATATATTTCTCTTGGCTGACTCCGCGTTCATTCTTCCTTTCGAACAATTGACTCGTGTGTATTTATAGATGTAAACGAAAACTTGGTACCGGCTCTTGACTTATTAAGACTCAATCTTTAAGCGTCTGAACTGAGTTTAATTATTTTTGTATTTTTTTACTTAATAGTAAGCGCTAAAAATAAAATAGGCTTTGATTTTAGTTCGCGGCGGATTAAACAAAAAGAAGCATCTCGAATGGTCGATGGGCAAGTTATGTGGGAGTCAGAGTGAACTGGAGAAGTGGAATCGTGCTAACAATAAGACAAACATAAAGAGACAGAGAGAAGGCAAGCGATAGCAGACAGTTTAAAAAACAATGAAAGCGCCGCTGGTGGCGCATTACGAAATTACGTAGATACACGTGAGACGGTTCCCCTTCTAGTTAGGCTTGGGCAGCCGTAGGACTTCTTTTACGCAATATAGCTTTTTCTAATGACGTAAATCGACGTTCACTAGCATTAACAGAGCGATGATAAAGACGAGGGCGCGTTGGATTCAAATGAATTCGCCATTCTTTCCGTAAGGTCAGGGATGTTTTCGTCTGGAAGTGTCGTCTTCCCTGTCATTTTCATACTTGCTGTTCCCGTTGGCCATGCACTTCCTTCCGAGATACGACAACTGTCGAGCGCCGCGCGACTTCTTTCTTTTTCGCTTTACCGCCTCTTAGTCATCTCGTAAAATTTCGTTGACGTTAATTGCAACAGCCTGATGGTTCGAGTAAAAATTTCTGGTAACGCCAGCTCTATCGTTGGATTATTTCTCAAAAGTCCCACCGACTTCGCACCCATTACGAAGTGAACGGCTCACTTTCGTAACAGAGCCGCACTGTTCCGTTCATCTTACTCAGTCAATAACAGTCTTGTTGAAATTTTAACGAGCATATTCGCATTGATTATGTTAATACCAAGGACGATCTGATCCGTTCGCTCTCGGATTTCGACGTTGAGCCTTGCTGTAGAGATGCATCATCCTTCTGGGCAACATGGCAGATATGTATGTGGCTTCATTAAAGTTCCATAATTAATTCAATGCGGTGGTCATCCGTTTGACTTTGATAGCTATAAGTATATTTCTCAGTTCCATTCACTCTGCAGATTGTTGTTGTTGTTGTTAGCCACGATAGTTGGCTAACGAGAGACGATGCATCTGAACGTTGATGTAAGTCTATTGGCGCGTGACTTCGTGTATACTATTACGATGTCAGAACACGTAATACGTGATAGGGTCTGGGTCATGAGCATATATATGTACAATATATTGGTAAAAAGGACGCTCGTAAACAATGGTACGAATGATCCTAATTTATTGGATTTTATTGTGTTACGTGAATCGGTCAAAGATATAGATGTCTATTTTGGTAGCGTTATGGATCGACGATCAATGCTTTGCTTCTGATTGCAGAGAGGGTGACAGGTACAAGAAGGTGGCCTGGAAAGACGTCAAGGTGGGCGACCTGGTTCATCTGTCGAACAATGAATTGGTACCGGCTGATCTTTTGCTATTGAGAAGCAGCGATCCGCAGGGTCTTGCCTACCTGGATACTTGCAACCTTGACGGGGAGACGAATCTGAAGCAGCGGCAGGTCGTTCGTGGCTTCCTGGATGTTCAGGATGCCTTTCAACCTTCGAAGTTCCGGTCAGTTGTCGAGGTCGATCAACCGAGTACAAGGATCTACAGGTTTGTTAATTTTTTCTCAGGCTCTTTGAACCTGATTGTGCGCTGAGGACTCTGTCACTGATTTTATGTGATCTTCAGGTTTCACGGTGCAGTGGTGCATCCTAGTGGAGCCAGGGTGCCTGTTTCCACGGAGAATCTTTTGCTGAGGGAATGCTTGCTCAAGAACACAGACTTTGTTGAAGGTATCGTTGTTTATGCTGGTCATGAGACCAAGGCTATGCTAAACAATGGTGGCCCAAGATACAAGGTACAGATTTAATAAATTCTTGTGCTAAATGATATCAGCTGTACCTTATTACTATGTAATATTGTTACTTTGCAGAGATCACGCCTAGAGCGACAGATGAATCTGGATGTGGTTTGGTGCGTTGTAATACTGGTGGTATTGTGTATAGTCGGTGCAGCAGGTTGCAGATTATGGCTCTCTACGTATACCTCAGGGTTACCTGTACCCTTCCTTCCCACACCTCAGGATCCAAGCTACGAGGGTATGCTTACCTTTTGGACTTTCGTCATCATCCTTCAAGTGATGATACCGCTTAGCCTCTATGTAACCATTGAGATGGCCAAGGTGGGTCAAGTCTACCATATTGGACATGACCTGGCACTTTATGACTCAGAAAGCGGTCGGAGAGCTGAGTGCCGTGCACTCAATATTACCGAAGAACTTGGTCAGGTAGGAACGCTTAAAAAATTTATACTTGTCTTTGACCTGGTCCATCACGCGAAGTCAATGATAATGTCTTTCTTGGTGCTCTTCTTCGTAGGTGCAGTACGTCTTTTCGGATAAGACGGGTACTCTTACAGAAAACAAAATGGTATTCAGGAGGTGCGCTATCAGTGGTCAGGATTACGCGCATACTGGCGAGGGTGAAAACCTGATAGCTAATACCAGATTGAAGGAAGATTTATTGATAGGAAACTATAGGCATCGGCTTCAGGAGTTTCTAGTCCTTCTGGCAGTATGTAACACAGTAGTAGTCAATGCACATCCTCATCACGATACTATGAACTCCAGTGGAGTTATCGAAGAACCGCAGAAGAATGGCGGTCCTGCTAGGTAGGTAGATCGTCCTTTGATAAGATTTGGAAAGAAAAGAGTCCAGCACTGCTAGACGCTGTTTTGTTTGATCACCAGGTACGTTAGGTTAACAGAATCCAGAAGCGTAACGCCAAGTCCTCCGCCGACATTGAATTCCGCTGCGCCGCTCTCGTCAGTCGCGTCCTCGACGAACAGAACGTCATCCTGCGTGACGAATCTGCGAGGTCCTGTGGCTAGTAAACTTTCCAGGTAGCTAGTGGAGTCAGTAAAAAAAAAAAGATCATTTTATATTTCTGGACGAATGATTACTGATACCTCACTGTGATCGCAGGCCTAAACTACTTAACGTCCCGTCTATCCCCAACCTGGGCATGTCTCTGCTTACGAGAAAGCAGTCACCTACGCAGGCGCGTAATTTCAATTCAAGTAACGGTCACTCAACAGAACCTCCATCGATCTACGAGGCTGAGAGTCCTGATGAGCTTGCCTTAGTTCATGCCGCACGAGCTTACGACGTTAAGCTGGTGAAAAGAACCCCGAACACTGCTATTGTCTCTCTGCCAGATAAGTCGACACTGGCTTTTGAAATTCTTCACGTAAGCTATCAAAGTTTTGTGCTAGAAATTGTGCTTAGAGTTATCGTGGGACTAGGGAGATTATATCAATATATCACGTCTACAGGTACTACCGTTTGACTCCAGTAGGAAATGCATGTCCATTGTTGTACGTCATCCTCACACGGGCGAAATAGTCTTGTACAGCAAGGGTGCTGATTCTACCGTTTTGGCATCATTGACTTCGAACGATGAAGATTCAATGATGATCAGCAAGGTCAGACAACAGCTTCATTCCTACGCAAGACAGGGTCTGCGTACCCTGGCTATGGCGCGACGGTCCCTCACTCTGCACGAGTATGAAACCTGGAGGCAAAGACACGTTGAGATCGAATTGTCTACGGATAGTCGGGAACGTCGGATACGAGACTCATACGCCAGTCTCGAGTCCCACTTGACTCTTTTAGGAGCCACTGGAATTGAGGACAAACTTCAGTCAGGAGTACCCGAAGCGATATCGGCTCTGATCGATGCAGGAATCGTCGTTTGGGTTTTGACAGGTTGGTAAAGCAAGGATTTTTTTTCTTTAGTACAGTGGTTCACTATGATTCTCTTTAACTGATTGAACTGATTTTTTATTTCTCTAGGAGATAAACCGGAGACTGCAGTAAATATTGCGTATTCTGCGCGCTTGTTTTCCCCTGCCATGCAACTACTAAGGCTGCAGGCCAGGTCCAAGACAGTCGCTGAAACTCTGATCCATGGTTATCTGGAAGCTATTGAGCAAGATACTGCGAGCAGGATGGTTGAATATCCTGGTGAAAATGCGTTGGCTGATCCTGACGCGGCTGAACATGTAGCACACAGAATTGGTTCCTGGAGGCAAAGGGCCTTAGTGGTGGACGGAAAAACGCTTACCTTTATTTTGGATCCTAGATCGGGCCTAACTGGACCGTTTCTCGACTTGACTCGAAGATGCGCCAGTGTGCTTGCCTGTCGTGCTACTCCACTGCAAAAGGTATTCATCTCGTACCGTTAAGGCATTGTTCGACCTAGATATATTTTAACTTGTCTCACTTATCTGGATCTCGTCTTCTAGGCATACATAGTCCGGGTAGTGAAGGAACAGTTGGGCATGAGAACTTTAGCCATCGGTGACGGTGCCAATGATGTCAGTATGATCCAGACAGCCGACGTCGGCGTCGGTGTCTCGGGCCGCGAAGGTACACAAGCTGTCATGGCTTCCGATTTTGCAATTGCCAGGTTTCCCATGCTCACCAGACTCCTCCTAGTTCATGGCCATTGGTGCTACGATCGTCTCTCGAGGATGATCCTTTATTTCTTCTACAAGAACGCGACCTTTGTCTTCCTTATATTCTGGTTCCAGGTCAGTCATCCAGGTCATCAAGTATTACCATATAAATAAGTCAGCTAATAATGCAATATTATCTTGTAAATGTAATCAAACCGTAATTACACTTTGTACAGCTTTACTGCGGCTTCTCAGGGGCAGTAATGATCGACCAAATTTACTTGATGCTGTACAATTTATTCTTCACGTCACTGCCACCACTTGCTCTGGGCATTTACGACCGTATAGCCTCGGACCAAGTTCTCCTAGCTAATCCTCAATTATACAGAAGAGGTCGGCTGGGTCTGGTTTATCAGCCTCACTCCTTTTGGATAACAATGGCCGACGCCCTATATCAGAGCATCGTTATATTTTTCATAACCGAAGCCGTGAGTAGATCTACGCGTTATCTGATAAAAGCATTAATTGATCAAATATCATTTAATCTATATGTTTAAAGGCCTATCACGACTCCGATGTAGATATTTGGGAATTTGGTACTACAATAACAACGTCCTGTATAATAGTCATGCTGGTACACGTTGCTTTAGAAACAAGATCTTGGGTAAGTAACTTACGGTACATTGAAACGAACCTGAGATCATCTTCCGAAGTGTCATAGCGATATTATCTTATTTCTTTCAGATGATAATTCACGCTGGTGCAATACTGGCGTCACTTTGCATTTTCTTTGGATTCTGTCTCATATACAATACAGTCTGTGTAAATTGCATGGGTCTACCAGGTTCCTATTGGGTCGCTCTAGTCGCCATTCGTAGACACATCTATTGGCTAACCGTACTACTTGCATCTGTCCTGGCCTTGTTACCCAGGTATACAATAATTCAGTTTACCCTGAACTTTCACCAGCGTTTAAAGTTTCCAAAGAACTTTGTATTAATTGCTGCACTTTGCGACAGACTGACGTACAGAGCCATCAAGGCGTCCGTGGCACCTGACATGATGCAACGTGCTGTTTTCGAAAGCTCCAGAGGAATTCATGGTCAACAGCGGATCACAGGAAGAGGTGAGGCTCTTGTTGCCGATTGGTCGCGTTCGACGCAGCATGCTACCATAAGGTAATCCAGATCAGTGACTACGCAGAGGTCCACGGTAACGAATGATATTCCTTATGACACCAGGGCTTTGATATTTACACAAGTTGTACAGCACAAAAGTTCATTGTAACAGATGTCAATTTTACTTTGCTGAGGCTTCACTTTTTCGTCGACTCCGTTCCTTGCTATATTGAAAGTTTTGCTCACGCTTTACCAGACACTTTTCCTCATTGTTTTGCACCATACATACTTTTCACATATTTAGCAGCCAATATTTACAATAGAGTACTCTCCGCTTACTGGCATTGCCTATATATTGACGGCTGGAAACGTTGCATATTGTTTCATGAAAAAAGAAGCTTCTTCAAGGCCTTGTCGCGAGTTCTACAAAATTAAAGCATATCGATCTAGCAAGTAAGCTTTCAACAGAGCTGAATGCCAATGTCAGAAAGTAAGTTCCGCATGCTTTATTTATTTAGAAGTTCAACCATACGAGTCCTGAGTCATGACAGGTAGGTAAGCCATAATATGGATAGGAAATAAATATCACAGCACGACTTTTGATCGCTTTGTAGTCGGAGAAACTTTCAGTAGTGATTTCATGATTTCAACATTTATAAATACTTCATTTTCGACGTTTTCAGGCCTGAAGGTTATGGGGCAAAAAATAACGGTTTAACGACAGTCGTCGCATAACTCCAGGAGGAATTCCCTTTCCGTTCTCGCAGTCACCGTTGCTCTTGGACCAGGGTACCAATGATCCTGGAATGGAACAATAGGACACACGCTCGGGATTCATCCTGGGTATGAGATTCTAGATAGGGCGCACCAAAGTACAATGGCCGATCGCTCCACAAGAACTGATCTTGTTCCTGGACCGGCCCACACTCATCGGTTTCAACAACCAGTGTACAACACCGAGACGAACCTTTGTCATCGCTCCTGTACCTGCAACGACGATGCTCTTTCTTGAAATTAATTTTAATCTTTAATTCCGGATTTCCGTTCAATCGACGCGTCTCTTTAGTGTCTCTGCGAAACCGTAGAGCTTTACGCCTGCCCCAACTTGCCCCACCGCGCAACTCTTAGTCACGTTATACTTTGAGTCTGAAACTTGCTATAGTAATGTGCTACTCATCACTTGCCATTCGTTCTACTTTCTAATCACTTCTTAAGACACAGTGTCTCCTCGTCAAGGAATTCTGCACTATTGGAGACAGACGATACGAAGTGCCCAGGAAGTCTACGTGAAAGTCATTCCTTATCTTTTGTCCCTTCGGGTAAAATGGCAGGTTTGTCCTGACGTCATGAAATGTCAGCCTAATCATATCCTCCTTATGGCTAGTTGCGTTGTTTAAGAGAATTCTAAAAATCCCACTGTTACACGTGATACTGTCAAAAGAGGTGGTACCTGACCTCTCAGGAGATATAAGGCCACAACGGTAATAAAAAGACTTATCGGGAAAAGCTGGGCAGGCGCAAAGCAGTCGGGACGTTTGAGGAATTGTTCTGCAAGACTGAAGAAGGAACGTAGAAACATGGAAGAGCTTTTATGCCGTCATGGAAACTGACTTGAGGAAGAAACGAAGAAAAATTGAGGACAAAGAACGGATATCGATAATTGCATTTATACGTCTCTAGTAAATCACGTCGCGTGTTTTGCGAATCTGCTAAAGATATTTCGTGATTTCACATGCCCGTACACGAGTGTGAATTTATTTCTTAGTCGAGTGGCCTTATGAGCTCAGACTGTTGTCCGATGCATTTGTTGGCTGTGACATTCTAGGGACCAATTATTAATTTAATTAATTAATTAATTAATTAGCGTGATGAATGAGCAAATACGCGTACCATGAATTATAAATAGCCCGGAGTTATATCACTACCGAGACTAATGCGTACTCCATCTTAATAATATTGCATATTGCGAGAGCAAGTGAAAATTATTAAGACAAAAGAAAGAAAATTTAAATTACCGACACCTATTTAGGCGCATTGTTACGGATGATTGTATTTATATCTCACTCTACAAGGGATACGTACAGGCGTACCCGTGCCCGCGAAAACATTGCATTTACATTTCTAATTGATACAAATATACAAAATTAATGAAAAGATAAGATGTAATTGTCAGGAAGACAAGATGATTTTAAATAGAAATCCCCCCACAAGAAGGTTTTGTATTTACGCGGTACGGGCACGCTCGCGTGTATACAGTGTATATTATTAGGAATATAATATCTTTAATGAAAATAATAATAATATTAATAATAGCAGCTTCTATTATTATATTTTGATAATGACCAATTGAAACTGTGTGTATATTGCTGTAAGTAAGTGAAGCGCTATTATAAAAGAAGTGATTGTTAGAGAAAAAAAAACAGAAGCAAATTTAAGAGTCTTTTCAATTTGAAAACCTTTAAGAAAGTGGACCTAGTGGTAGCAGAGAGTAGCTGGTAGATACTGTATGTATGTACAAGTCATGGACTGATCTACAGTGTGTACAAAAAGAAAAGAAAATATGATATCTTACGAAGTGTCCACGACTGGGTCCATTGTCTTATGTCCGGTAGGATTTATCGTAGGGGTGGTTTATCGTTTGGATTACGTCACGATAAAGGACGGAACATACGAAAATACCAGGAACTTTAATTCTGAATATATAGGTTTTTTTTTTGGAATTTATTTAGTAAACGAAACGTGTAAATAGAACCGCAACGATGGTCAACAATGACGGTGTATAGTTTTAATATTATATATGAATCTCCATGCGATATACGCCGTACAATAATTAACATCATTATCGCTTAGTATTATTTTTTTGGTTTTAATGCATTTTAAGATTAATTTCCTTACGTTTTTAAATATTATACAATACGTGACAGATTGATAGTACGGTTGGTAATTATACACGAAACTGTTCCTGGGCGTGATCGAACGTCCAAATGAGGTTTTTTTGACGTCAGGTGAGTTTTTTTGAAAATTCCTTTTATTCTAGCGAGGCGCTCGATTCGCCGCCCGCATCACGTTCGGAGGGAAGCATGGCGATTGATTGTATATATATATTTTTTTGAATCTGCCAAATTTTCTCTCCCTCCTTCTCCCTTTCCCTCTAGTCACTCTTGAAAAGGTCTGACCTTATCGTTAATAAGACAGGAAGATTAATGCATATACAGGGTGATGCGAAATGTGCCCTTATCATATCACAGAGAGGCATAACAAAAATATCAAACAATTTAAACTCTTACAGTATCTTCCTTTTTTTTTTGTATGAATCGTACCACTCCTGCAGTACGTAACCATGCGACTGCGGTTTTTTTTGATTTCCAAAGACAAAGTAAAAGCAGAGAAAACCATTTGCAAAAGTATGGGAGAGTCGGTGAATCCAAATAAGAGGACTTTTTTTTTATTAAGAGTTAAAAATATTTCAAGAAATTTCTATTATCCCAAAAACAGGCTTCCGGCACTTCGTGGAGATTCGAGGGGTCGATGAGAGAGAAATTACGTTATTTTCTGGTAATTAGGGTAATTAGCATTTACTAGAACGACAAATGGTCTGGCTCTATTATTGTCTTCGATACTTTTTTCTCCCTTCTCCCCTCCCTCCCTCCCTCTTGCCCGTTCACTCCCTCCTCGTTCCACTTCAGTCCCATATTTTTTCATCTTTTCCCTTCACTTGCAGACGTATTCCCATTACGCAACCCTCAGGCCACCAAAGAAAATTCGGTATAAGAGGTAAAAATAAAGGATCCCCATTTTCTTCTGCTTTTGTCTTCTTTTTCACCCGCTCGCAACTGCACGGTACGCGTAATGTCGCATATTGCAGTGCTAAATGGAAGTACCTGGTATACGTGTGTGTGTATGTGTGTGTGTGTGTATGTATATATATATTAATAATAAAAGATTCAGTTTTCAGCCCGACGTACAACAGTGTGTTTGTGATTATTCTTACCGTCTCGAGCGTTTTATCTTATACGCGCATAAACACAATGCAAATATTAATGCATTGTGCTTTTGGGCATTCGGTACACACATACTATATACACACACACACATAATTCATTCCGGTCGCAGTCACTTCGAATATATTAATATAGTAAATATATATATATATATATGGAGGAGGAGAATATGAATCCAGCATAGTTTAGTCCCATAATTATTGGCGATAGAAAAAACCTGAATTATCTTTATAATTATATAGATACATTGTGTGTGTGTCGGGGTATATATATGTATACACGTTAATTAGTGTTTAACGTATACACGTATATTTACATACGAACGTGTTTTTGTATATAATATGGATTCTTGAAAGTTCGCGTTTATGGCAAAAATGTATAATAGTGTGTAAAACGTTAATTTTCCCATATTTTTTTCTTTCTTTTTTTTCCTTTTGTCACTTCTAACAATACGCCTTGTATACAATTTTGTATATGTTATAATTGTCAAGGTTTTTTGTCTTTTTTTTTTAATTTTCTCATAGTAATCGTGTATGAAGAGGTACAAAAGTTATACGACAGTAGATAACTATTAGAGTAGACTAGAGTATATACCAGGTTGTTCAGCCCAAACGCATCACCTGAACATGGCTCTACCATAAGACTGAAATGGGCGCCCTAACTTCAGGTGGTGCGTTTCTACTGAATAACTCTGTGTGTGTGTGTGTGTGTGTATGTAGGCGAGGGTTGAATCAATTGGCTCGTAATCTTATGTTCGATCTGAGATTTGTTTTTGTGGTTGGAATTAATTCACGTTTTTTTTTTATCGGAATCGATCGAGATCAACTGAGAAATCGTTTACGGGAATTCTACGATAGTTGATCGTTTTCGAATTTCATCGAAGCGAAGTTGGCGACGGGTCTCCAGTCGATTGTTTTAAGCTGTCGCGAGATGACGTGTTGGCTGAACGAAAGAAATAAGATGGAAATAAATTGAAGAAGACACGGAGGAAGATCGCGCAAGCGAAGCCGATGACTACTCGATCGCTCGCTCGTGGTAAGTAAAAATAAAGATAAGAAAATTATTAAGTTTTTTGTAAATGCCAGTTTTTAACGTCGAATCAGAAGACACGTTGTACGCTGACTACAATCACAATCAATAAACTCTGTACAAACGTTAACATTCCATTGGAAATAACAATGTTACATTTTTCATTATATTATCCTTTTTTTTTCTTTTACCCTTAGCATTTAAAACACCAAACGTGAATTTCCACCCTTTAGCTGTGCTCCCGGGGAGGATGTCAAGAGGATCGATTATCCCTTCCTCCGACCTGGTTTATATATATTCGCGTGAAAATCGAACGGCAAGTCAAAATTTCGGTACTCCTCGGCTTATACGGGGAAGAGCACTTATAATTCTTTTTTTTTCCAAAAAACAAGACCTTTTCCGCCTCGATATCCATTATCCAATCGATGCGCCTTGTTTTTTAGCAGTCACACATTCACACCCAAGGGACAGACACGCACGCACAAATTTACTCGTAGTGCACGCGCAAGTGCAATATACTGCATTCCACAAAAAAATCATTCGTCAACTTTCATTTACTCTTGATTGGTTCCTTTTTTTTTTCCAAACCCGCTCTATCGGCAATCTAAAGAGTCAAGGTCAACGATAGAACCTAACAATTGTTCTTTTTTGCCTTTTGTGCCAACGGATCTCTTTTTGATATCAATTCAAGGTAGACTTCAGTCTGTGATGATGAACATCAATAATTGTCGCAAATTACGTAAGATTTTATGTGAATGCCCGAGGTTATGTGTCCTCGTATTCAAAAGTTATTATTATTATTTTTATTTATATTGTTATTAATATTACCGTTAAACGTTAACTTGGGAGGGGGAATTTTCCCCGATAAAACTTGACACGAACTTCACACGAATTATCGGTATTGTACCAGTCTACCCTTGAACCTTTACTATACCCTAGTTAAAATGATAATTTTCTCTATCTCCATCTCATGAATGCTCTCGAGATAACTTAGGAGATTCTTCTTTGATAGGAGAGATGCACTCTTGTCTCCATTTTCTTTTCTTGCTTCCTTTCTTACTTTCCCCGCCACATTCTCTCGAAGGTCTTCCGTTACTTTTATTTCATTTGTCAAAGAGTGCACTTTGCTCTCGGTACCTCGTTCAAGGGCTTCTATCTGCTTGGAGAGGAGTCTGACTTGATGTATCTCTATAAGCTATTTTCTTAGTGGATGCCACATAGCCACAGGACGTCTCAGGACTGCCAACATTTGTCTCCAGTGAGCTAAGGATCGGCCGGAAGCTGAGGAACCGACTATCACGTGACCCACTGAATAAGCCTTTGAACCCGTACCTGGTTCCCCCGTTGTTTCCGCTACTGTCAATCTCAGCTGAATACTCTAGGCACAAAGAAGTAGAGCATAAGAGTGGTAAGTTAGTTAGTAAGTTTAATGAAAAAAATTAAGATATTGATTTAGTAAGTACTCGTGGATACCTGTAAGGCTTGAGCAGGCACACTAAAAATTATCGCTTCATTGAAGATTGGACTTTTTTCACCTCTCTTCACGGAAGTCTTTTTCTTATGCATTTTCTTCCCTTGTTGCAACATATATACCTGTAACGCGAATCATATAGTATAAATTAATTAGCAAAATAACCCTGGAGGAAGGTAGATACATTTTATCTACTGATAAGAGAATACATTTTATCTATCGAAGTGACCGAATACCTTGACGAAGAAGTCACCAGGTAACGGATGCGATCCACGAAGATTTCTTGCTTTTACCACGACTAGAGTCAGTCTCTCAGCCGTGGGTAAATAGCTCAATGAGAACATGAGCTCTCCTAAGTTAGGCGTAGGCAGAGAGGGTCCATTAAGCGATAACCAGGTCGTAGCCGGTGGCCTAGGTGCAGGACCTAATTTGAGACTAGCCTCACCTAATAACGAAGCTCCACCGCCCATGGCCACCTCCACTGAAAATACCTAAGAACCAAGGTACGCTTGGTCGATTGAATAGACTCTAATTAGTATACCTAATCTATGTATTACGGAATTACCTCAACCAGGAGGGTCCTGCCAACAGGTCCACCATCCAGCGGAAACACAAACTTCTCTTGGTAACTCGGTGAGGGCGTTCCTCTATACAGTCTAGTTTGTACGTACGTTTGTCTATCCGGTAGCAAGCAAACCCTAAGAGAATAAAATAATAATTTAATTGAAGCAACCTGCGTCATTCCGTATGAGGTGATAGTTTTATTACCTAGCAAAGGTATCCTGAGCTGGTCCACCGTCAGGAGCTATCAAATCCCTAGCCTCCAATACGCTGACCGACAGATCACCTTCTCCTTCGGCTCCTCGACCATTCCATCTTTCATGCTCGAGGCCAACGCACACGTGACCTACGATTGGGGTCTCCTCGAGGTCTCCAAGAACTACACTGGTGTCCGAACAAACACTTTCACAGCTAACAGCCCTCTTCAGGGTTGATTCGTCAGGTGGTGGCTCAGGTTCAGGCCCCTGGGAACCACGTCGACTGCTCGGAGTCATTTCTCCACTTTCGTTGGACGTGTATCCCGTGTACGTATCTTCCAACGACTGTCAGCAGATAACAGAAAGTCATTTAATGCTGCTGACCCTATAACGAGTCCTAGGGGAAGAAAGATTTATGGTTTCAGAGGATAAAAGGTTTGAGGGTACCTGAGAGAGTCTTCTTTTCATTTGCACTTCTTCTAGCGCTGCGTACAGATCCTGACTGCTACGTCTTCTGCTCAAAAGGGGGCTGATCAGGATTAAAGGTCTTAATAAATTTTCGTACATTCTTATATTGTACTAATTTTTTATAGAGACTTCAATTAGATGAATTACCTTGCAGGTTCAGTCACATCCATTTCTACTAATTCTCGAAGTCCATTTAACCTCTCCATGCTCTTTCTTCTTTGCTCGATACTGTTGAAGATGTCCTAGAAACGGACAAGATGAGGGAACATTATTATTCTTGATTATTGACTCTGGACCTTGTATGAGGTGTGGTAGGGTTCGATAAGAGACGCACCTTCAACCATTTGGTTGGAATGCAATTTTCCTTAGCTACGGTTCAAGGTATGCGATATTAAATATTTTTTCTAACTACCTCGGAAGTTCTGGTGAAACTTGGATCCATATGATAAGGATGCGGTTCCTGACTGAGATCTTTCAGCAGCAACGGCGAAGATGGTGGATCCTGAAGACTGTTGTATACCTGAGTCAAACCAACCGAATAACGAGAGATTCCTTATATATTGATTAACTTTGTTAATTTGATCCAATAGTATTAACCTCCTGCGCAGTTCTGTGTGCTTCGAGATTCAATTCCGGACTGTACAGGTCGGAGCTTCTTCTAGCATTATCTAGACCAATGGAGTCAGAATCCCTTCCAAGGTAACGACCTTCTGCAACATTCTCTATTACGGATCCAGGATCGAGCTTTGCATTAGTCCCAGTATTCTCATTATCCATGCCAGAGTATCTTGTTACAGGTGGGAAAGTGAACCGTTGAACTTGCTGAGCTGACGTTAATACCGAACTGTAGGAAAGATAAATAAAATGAATAATAAACATTTGTTCAAACTCCAATTGGATATAGGACCTACTTATAAAATTCGGATGCGTCAATGTAACTTTGAGAAGTGACTGATCTCAGAGCGTTGAAAATTCTTTCCCCGGTTGTGGGACCATTTTTCCTTATGTTTTGAGCAGAATTTGAAGGATCCGGTGGTGCCGGAGGAGGTACCTGACCATCTCTAAGTTGTCCACCTAACATAGTCTCCTGGCCAGAGTATAAATTCGGTTCCTGATTTTGGATGCCAGCGTGGTTACTTTTGGCTTCATAAATGCCGGACTCTGGCACATTTTCTGTATACTGAGAAACCCTTTGGAGCCCTTGGTTCTTTGAGGGACTCCCTTGTACACCATATACAGAATTAGCGTCGTTTAAATTTCTAAAAGGTGTCATCTCGATACTCTGGACATTGCTCGCTCCCTGATTAACATTTCCAGCACTGAGTTTCTGATTGCTCTGAAGCATCTTCGAGATAGAATGCGACCCATAGATAGAGTCCATGATTGTCTGAGTTGTGTTTGAGTTCTCGTTGTTAAAACTTCCAAAAGTTCCAGATAGGTTTCTGCAGTCGCTTCTGGCCTGACGAAATTGCTGGGAACCATTATGACTTCTTTGGGCGATGTCGTAGCTACCATAAGGCTGCTGCTCAATTTCACCAGGGTCGTAAATGAGATTCTGAGACATTAAGGAACCTTGAACGCTGTACCTAACACTCTGTGTATCCTCGTGGGATGAACTGAATTGGCCAAATGTCCTATCCGGGCCCCCTTGAGGTTCATACCCATTCTGAAAGTCTTGAACGACGTGATCTGGCTTGCTGGTATACGACGTCATCTGTATAGCCTCCGGTGTCGTTTTTGTAGAATAACCCTCATACCGTGATGACCCATGGACCTTGTGTGGTTCGTTGTCAAAGACAAAGATAGAGGAACCTGGTCCAGGTGGACCCGAGAAGCGTGATAATTGGGGTGGCCGTATCTGAGGCGGTGGCGTCAGTGGTCCAGGTCCTGCTTCCTGCATTCTCAGATATTCCACAGCGTTTGGGGCTTGCAACGGAGATGGTCTGGGTCTTGGGGTGGGTCTTGGTTGTGGAGCAGGCCTTAATGGTTGTGGTGGAATAGTACTACCTCCACTTAACGGTGGATGAAGATCCCGATCGACGGCTTCGAACCTACATAATTAATGAAAATCTTTCTTCATTATTCCATGTACGCCCCTTTTGATAAAATTAACGAAAAATATAAAATAACGAACAAGGCCCAAATCTAAATATTGAACCAAAATAAAAAACTAAAACCAGTGCAACTAAGGATTGGTCGCCAGGCTCGTTACCTAGTAAAAGCTCCCTGGGCGTCCAGCCTAAGGTCACTTTCACTGTGCAGAAGATACTGGGACGTGTTTCCGGTCTGTCGATAGAGTCCTGGGACTGTTTGGGCTGTTGGATGCTGAGCCTTGACCAAACCGACCTGTGAAAGAATTTTTGTTTTTCAATGAAAGTTCCTTAAATTCTCCATCCAGTGAAAGTCAAGCTTTATTCCTAGTCAAGAAACGTCATAGACGAGGAGAGGGTATTACTGAAAGTCCGATTAAATCAATATGTATATATATAGATACATACCGTACAGAGTATACATAGGGTACATGATATATAAGGCAAAAGGGACTCAAGAAAATTTCCTTTCTCCCTTACCGTAGATCTCTTTCTCTCTTTGACGTTTCCCAGCATCCACCCTGACTCCTCTTCGCGAGGTTGTTAAGTCTCGTTGTTAAGGCTCCGACCTTTGATGTACCTAACCGTACCCAACTCGACCTCTCGACCTTCGCTTACCTTCTCCTCCCGCGGTGCCCAAAGCCAGGACAATCGTTGCCGCCATTCCTCACAGATGCTCCACACGTTCCTGCTTCTCCACTGCCATCCGGCGCAGTATCTGATAAGCGTAAAATTATTTTGTAAAAAATTACAAAAAGCTTGTCGATTTTAAGTAAAGTCATTTGTAAAATTATCGGTCAAACATTCAATAGGGATACAGCAGAATCTGATTCTTGAGATACTAAAATATACAGGGTAACAAGAACTTAACCCTAAAGTCAAAACTGCAAATTTTTCAAATTTTTACCTGAATTAAATAATCATCAATTGACATTAACATCTCGTTTGATCATTTGAATTTTGCCGCGCTGCAGATACGCAAATCCACCTTCGGAACAGTCGTGGGTCAATTCTTCGAAGTGTGCCGAAACTTTACTGCAGTGCAGTGACTTGTGGAAATAACAAAATAGCTCCTACTCGGTACTTCGCGAATTACCCAAAACGATGCATTGGAACATAAAAACCTCTATTGACCTATTGTGGGATTGCCAAAATGAAAAAAAGGAACTTCCTAGTTACATGATGTTCCAGAGACGTTTGACCTGACCAGAAGAAAAACTGTCACCTTCTGCAAAGACCAAGTGCAGCCCCGGCAACAAGGACAATGGCAACAGCCACTCCGACACCGGTAAGCGCCCAGCCCATCGCTCTTTACTCTTGCCGATTCCACCGCCAATCGCAGTTCCAATGGTCTCCCACTCCTGAAACACACGTAGGAAATCCATCATCGGTCAGCCGTTCAATGTTCAGGGTGGTTCAGGGCCGTGCGTCCAAAGTGGTGGTAGCAGTGCCAGAGTACCTCAATAAAAAACATACAAAGAAAAATAAGTTGAAGACAGGAAAATAAATAAAACAATCTGAGGTTGTCAATTGAACAGAATAAAAAGTTACTAGAACAATTTGAAAGAATAAAAATGAAACTAGGTAACGGTACTGGCTAAAGACGTGCGATGTCCATGGTACAGTTTGCAGGGTTGCCTGGGCTGACTGGATTGGCTCGTGCCAGTGAAATCGATGCTGGTACCGTGCTTAACCCTTCAGGCACACTTTGTATCACATGATACATTCGCGCCAGCAGGTATCCTTTGTAATAATTAAATCTTATAAATAATAGAATGATTATACAATTAACGTTAAATTAAATGACAAACTTCAAAAATATAATATCGATATTAATTAAACTTTCTTATATATTTTTTTTCAATTTTTAACACATTGCTTCGAATCTTGAAAATGTTCTCGTTAGGGATAATAATTTTCCTTATATGGTAGGTACGCGATAACATGAAGCTCCATTTTGATGTTATCGTTTGCTATAAGAAGAAATGTATTGTATATAAAAGCGCACAGGCAAACTTGGTTAACGACCCGATGATATTAATAAACAACTCTGCCCTCAGAGTACGAGAGGAGTCGATGTTGGATGAGGGTAAAGGGGCTGGGGCGGTACAGGGTAAGTTTCTATCATCATTCAGGCGGAAGAACCTGAACGAGAAGATCACTGATTCTGGGCTAGTGCTAAGTGATTTCCGATTGATTGATTAATTAACGATTTTATTTCCTTCGACAGAACTTCCTGTTATCAGAATATTCGAGCGTTTGCGATAACATAGGAAGACTCGTTAGCATGATGATATGACGTCACTCGAAAGGTCAAATGGATTGAAGAGCCACGTCGACCTGGAGGACCTTCCACGTGCCATTGACTTCAGGACAATTTTAGAACAGAATGGATGTGTCGTATCAATTGCCTGGTACCGATAAGGACTCTTAAGGCAGCCTCGAAGGTCGGTGCTTGAAGACGATGCCGTCGAGGGGGTAGAGATAGTCCTGGGGACAAGATGAGCAGATTTTTTAAAAATGAATTTAATAAAATTTTTCCTTTTCTTTTACCCCGTGGACTGAACAATTTTTACTAAATATTTTTTCCTTCACACAGGTTGGTACTGTTGACTTACACAATGGCTGTCAAGTCACAAAAGGACTAGGTTCCCTAAATAGATTGAACCCTATCAGTCTATATAGGCTAACCTAACTAACACCATAACGGGATGTGAGATATTCTAAAATTTACGGAAGAATAACAGCAAATAAAATAAAAATTATATCAATATAATTGTACAAGGATATAGATATAAGGGAAGAAATATTAAAGTTAATTGTTAACGAGTCTGTATTTAATTTCGCACAGGGTACGTTGTAGAAGCGTGTCTGCTGCCACGGAGTATAATCGCACGTTTCAAGATACAGTTGAGGTTAGGTAACCGAGATTTTGGTCTGCAGAAACGGGAAGTGGAGGATTACGAAGAGGGTTCGAGGGCAAGAGGGGAAAGGAGTGAAAGGACGGTAGCAGGGTTATGGAAGAAGGAAAGCTGAGGGGTGGGAGACGAAGGTGGTCCACGAAGGTGGTATATCCGTAGCGGGAGATTTGGGATTGGAGGCTGGGGCTTCGCTCTCGGGCACAATGGTAGCAATTAGTGGCGTGTAAGATTTTAGCCTGGGGCTTCTCGAGAGATCTTCTCGTGCCTGCATCTCTTCTCTGGCTATTCTCTTCGCTATATGGACCACCGGCACAGCATCCCCAAACTGGACTCTCATTTTCCTCCATCGTTTCTACTACTTTTACTACTTTTCTCTCAAGCTTTCGGCCTCTGCTTCAATGTCGCTTCTCGTCTTGTAGGCCATGTTCTTTTTTTTACTTTTTTTACTCCTCCTTTCGCCCGCGCACTCTCAACCCGCGGCGTCAGCAATGGAGAAGCTGTAAGGACATCGGATACCAGGGAAGACGCTGGTAAGGACATCAATGAAGGATTCCTAGCAAGAAGAATTTCCAAGAGTTTTAAATATTCAATGGACCACATGACCTTGTAATTTCAAAGAAATTCTTGCACGGGTCTACTAAGATGCTAGGATATAATATTACAAAGGGGTGACCCTGGCCCCCATTAAAATAATAACAATTTTATCTGTATGCGATACAGATACAGAAACTAGTGTAACTGGCTGGTAAGTATCTAATAGTAGGTAGTAGTCAAAGTGGGTCAACCCTGAGTTACCTCACCCATCCTCAACCCAATCCCCATCTGTGCCACTGTGTCAAGGTAAGTGACGTCGTTACTCGCGAATTTCCCCAGAAGGATCCCTGCGTGAAAGTTTTACCCCTATAATTTTTTTTCACCCAACATTGGGACAAGGACACAAAGCACGTGCTCGTTGATTAATTAACGTGTCCGATAAAATATAAATAATTAAATTTTAACATTCTTTTTTAATATGGATATTCGAACAAAATATTGTCGTTTCGCCCGGACCGCGTAATTCGCCATAAATATTAATTTGCAAAGTTACCCTTAGATATGGTTTGATATAAATAATTAAGGACCGGAAATTATACAGTCAAGGAAGTTATAAAAAAAGGTGTTAGATTTAAAAAGAAATTTTTTGAAAAAATAAGTGCTTGTGTTACCCACAAGATACGAGAAAGTGAATCGATGAGAAAATTCAAGCTGGTCGACAAAGATTGAGAACATTCGAAGATGGGAAAAAGTATCCGATTGTCTTTTTGTTGCTTTTTTAACGACTTCCCTCTTGACTTGTTTATTATCGTGCCTTCTCTCTTTCTACGTCGATCGGATTCACGGCGTCGCGACGACCCTCCTAGAAGGCGCATTACACGCGATCGATTAGCCCAGAACACAGAGCGTCGTATCCTTCTTATTATATTTCATAATCATCCAGGGCAATGAGCGACGAAGCACTCGATAGCTATAGACCAAAAAAAGAGAGAAAGAGAGAGAGAGAGAGTCGTTAATCCGTGATCAGCAAGGCGAAAATGCTTTTGGCATTTTTTTTCACAACGGCGACGGGTATACGACGATCTCAGTCCTACCGTAGTATCCTTTGCGTGGAATTCAATGGCTCGAAGTTGATTGCTCGGCTAGAGGGTTACACAGGAAGGGTAGTCAGAGGGTGTCCGGGTTCAGTCTAAGGGGGATGGGCTGGATACGTAGGTCGTAGGCGAAGAGGACGAAAAAGAAAAAAAAAGAGAATGAACGGGAGGGAGGGGGGGGGAGAGGAATGATAGTAGTAGAAGAACTAAAGAGAAAGAGAGAGACAGTACCAGTCTCCGTTCGTGGCCAAAAATGTCCTGGCCAAAGAATATACCCGGAGGTCGATTAAAATGCAAACAAAACATACCGTGAGGAGGAGCTGCCGTGGGTACCTCGTGGTGAGGAGGGAGGTACGAAAGGGTATAGGCACTGAGAGTGCTCGAGTAACGGAGTGCCAGGGTAAAGTGAGAGGGAGCTAGAGGAAAAATAAAATCCAGACAGAGAAGAACAACGAGGTTCTGGGTAGCTGCCAGATGGCGCATTGCGCCCGAGAAGCAGCCCAGCCGACGGTTCATTTTATCTCTTTCTCTCTTGCACTCTTACTCTCCTCTTCGTATACACGTGCCACAGTATAGGTATATATACGTACAGAATCAGTCATTCGTGTCAGTGCCCTGTGCACCTTTAAACAATAAATACCGTTCACTCACCTTGGTTTTCGAATTTTCAATATTCTACCTTATCGACTGGGACAAAATTTACACGGTTAGTTTGAATTTCGTATAGGTTTGGTCCTTATATGCAATATTTTCAAACTGGCTAAGATCGGTGTAAAATTCAGAAAGTATATATACGGCGTTCCGTTTAGGAATCTATTCGATTTGAAATTCTAATAACGAACGCGTATATAGGAAACGTTAGGATTCTCGTGCGTTGCTGCGCGTGCGCGCAGCGTTGAGAGAGACTGTGACGTCACAGTCTGCAGACTAACCTTCTCTGCCATCTACACTATTTGCGCTATTTGCTGGAATATGGACCGCGAGTAACATCCGATGTATTTGGTTTGGTATTTGATCAATGATAATTCCGGTATGAAACGGTATATATTGTATATATATGTATATATTGAGCCCCTAGTAATTTTCATTTATACATATATACGGTACAGGTAACTCACAATCAGCTAAATAATCAGTCACTGCTGTTTTCACTCTGAAAAGATAATAACGCAAGGTTACAACGAAGTTCTTATAGGGAAAGGCTCGTCAGAAGATAAAATTAATTAGAAAATAATGGGATCCATTAGCTTGATTAATTTTCAGACCCATAATAATATAGCACCCCCTCTCCCCATACTTATCATTCATGGGGGTTATATAAATTTTGTTGTTGATTTATCATAATTTTCATTTTCTCTTATCCCTCTCGTCTTTTTCTTTTTTCTTTTCTAACTTGATATCCTGAGTGACAATATCTTTTTTGTTTCGTTCCACTACTACTAATTATTCACTCGCATCCCCCATTATTCTTTCCATTAGCACCGTTCACAATCGCCAGGAATTTAACAGCCACCCTTTTAACCCCGCCATTGTTCACGTGCATCCATGCAATTCACCAAGAATTTAGCAACCCCCGTCTATGCCTTAATGACGTGAACATTTTTATGTAATTTCTTGCAGCGTCACCCCCCATACGTTACCGTCACACTCGAGTCCAGTTTCAAGTACACGTTATCGCATGATATTGATCTATCGACTGTCGATTGTTACGATCTTTGACCTAGACTACCTCAGCATACTTTGGCAGGATGGTAGCGTGACTTAAGATATCCACCCCTTTTCTCTATTGACATCTGCTGCGAAATACTCGCCCCGATTTATTTCTCTGTTATTATCTGTTTCTCTAGATACGGCAGATAAAGGACAATGTAAAAGCGGAAGTGAATATATGAGTGGGAATGTACCATACGACCTTTTATCCTCACTGTCAATGCCTCTTAGGTAATTTCCGGAATTGCGTGATAGGGTGAGTAATGTTGAGGGTGACTCAAAAAAAGAGGTTTACCAATTAATTCCTTTCATATAAAAAAAAATTATTAATATGCAAATTATACCTATAGTACTAGACCGCGTGAAAGCTGCTTGTAACTTTAATGAAAAAGTGCAGTGACTCTTAATTTAATTAATTGAGGTTATGTTGCAGGTTCTTAGGGCTCCTGACTTCTAATGGATTTTAATTTTACGTCTTTCTACATATGTATGTAACGTCCGTGTACGCAATGCGACCGCTTCCGGTATGGTAATGAGGTTTAACTTGAATCCCAGGGAGGCCATATATAAAATACATAGCGTGTACTTCTAACGGTTGTAACCTGAGAAAAAGAAGGGACGTACACGTCCGGAGTGCGCTTGTCGGCTATTCGAATAACAATGGTAATACAGTAAGTACTTTTGTACATTGCAAAGTGAATAAAGTTCATGTAGGAATTACAGCGCGTATATAATTTTTATTTAATTCTTAAAGAATTTCAAAATAATTGTCTGCGAGTAATGAATTAATATTATTGCGTATTAGAATAGAGCGTGAATATTAAAGGAAGTGACATAAGAGACGATTTGTATGTACAGACATTTTTTCAAAAATTTTTAGTCCTATCGGAAATGACGTAGTCATATTCATAGGACCACTGGGAGATGAGAAGCTTGACGAAAAAAAAAAAAAAAAAACTGCAAGACGAAAACTCCCGAAGTATTCCCCAGCGCAGCAGTTACAGTTACACATTTATAACAATGAAAGTTTCTCGACGCTTTACTGAAAATTCACGATTTCTCATAAATACAAAGTGCACAGGATTTTCAGGAGGTAAAATAAAGCAGCGTTTATCGGCTCTATAAAGAAATCTACGTTATCGATCGAGGTACTACACAGCCAGCTCGATAGCGAAGAATAAAATATTTTTAACAATAAAAATAAGTCACAAGAGTTCTCTCCGACGCCGTTTAAAAGATTATATGCATGATAACAATACTGAAGGAGTATTTTCATAAGATGGCGTTAGCACCCTCTCAGTCCATAGACGTAGCAGTCAGGTTGACGTGGGTGGAATATAATCGCGCTCGAGCGGGCGCCTTTGTACGGGCTTATTGTCTTATTGGCTCGCTTCGAAATCCATTTAGAAGGGCAAGCGGCATTAGACAATGGATGGCATTCAACAAGTAATGAACCAGCCCGATTGGTAGCTATGAGTTATCATTGGTAAGCAAAAGCAAATTACAGTCGACCAGATTCTTCGACGAGAACGGTCAGCAGTTCTTTTGTTTCTCGGGAGAGTTCGATTTCGTTCGTCGATTACGTGCAACACGAGGATCCAGATGAAATTTCGATTGAAGCTTCGAGTTTCTACGTAACCACGCATCCCCACTCTGTCAACAGCAGTAGAACCATTGGATATTCTACTGCGATTACAGTTATTGCCAAGTAGCAACTCAATCCGTATATTGACTAAGTTCTGTTGGCAATAACCCTTAGGGCTGCTGGCAACTTGCCACTAAGGTAAATCCATTCGAATGAGCTTACCAGGTACAGGAGCCACTTAAACATCATGGCGTCTCCTATATGCCAATGAAATTCATGCGTCGAACCGTTTTGCTATACCGCCTGTTTGGTTATACGAGCTTTTGCATAATTTAGGGGGTCAGTTTAACAATTAGGCACTATCCAATCCTTTGAGCCTTATTTATTCACATAGCTATCTACAGGTCCTTTGCTATCGTCAGGAACTATCTTTGTTATTAAACGTTCAATCACATCTAATCAATGATACTTGAAAAATGTGAATGTCAGCTATTTTATTTATACGAAGAAAACCCTTTTGTGTTTTAGCATTGGATTAGGTTCAAACGAAACCTAAAAAATTATTAAGGACAGAGGTCCTTAATTGGACATGACTCAGCTGTCCGACCGTCTCTTTAAAAAGACAGTATTATATTACGACACGTTTCTCATAAGCCTGGAAGCTTAAATATCTTATCATTAAAAATGTACACACTGTATATTCTGCATATTGGATATCAGTAGAGTAACTTTTGTTAGAGGATCAGTGATATTTCCTTGTTATCTGCGCATGTGCTCACCCGCATATCCGGGATAGGACACGTGGCTGCAGAAGTCTAAAAATATAGGACGTATCGATAACAAGAAGACACGGATTCTTGGTTGTTTCTTCCTGTGGAGCGTTGAACAGTTTATTTTCAGGACTTCGAAGGGATTGTCCAGGCCGCCAACGTTAAACTCCTTGCATCTTTGTATGTACGTTACCTTTGCCGAGAACAGCTGTCCAGGGAGACTGGGAAACTGGGTCGAAGCAAACAGCTTCTCCCTTCGCCTCTACACTCTGCTTTACTCCTCTTCTCTCCCCCCCCGCCCCTCACTCTCTCTCTCTCTCTCTCTCTGTCGCTCTTCCCAGTTATTTCAAGCTTCGCGCCAACTTTCTTATTTCATACTTCCTCCCAAGAAAAGAATTTCTTCGCAATCTCCTTTCGAGGGAAACGTTCAATTTCCTTGGCGTGTGCGAAAATTTACAACAATTTCTTCGGGACAGAGCGTTCGATATTCCGATTAAAATGAATCAATAATCACTCCTATGTATTTCATAAAACACCATTTTTTTTTAACACTGACACACTGAAAATATCTTTCACCAAACTGAATCGAGTCCTACCATTATATTCGTGTAATCATCAATCAATCGACGATAGTCATGATAAAATATTTCATCCGCTGAGAGCTCGAGTACCCGGTAAATCGTATACTCATCCATAGGCTAGTGCAAACTCAAAAATTCATTAATCGCCAGTAAAATGTTAAGAGCGAAGGTAAATGAGGGTCGACCAAAGTCGAATCAACGACGAGCGCGTTATGATCGATGTCAATATCGTTGGAGGTTAGAAATTCTCGGCGTACCGACTGACAGGCAGCAGAGTGGTGGTTTAATAAGTTCGCGGCCGGATAGCTCTTGAAGGAGCCTCACCAAGAGAGTGAAGTGAACACAAGGGAAGCACTGAAGATCTTATACACGAAGGATGAAGGAAGAGAGAGAGGCGAGCAGAATCCAATAGTCCAATACCCGAGCAGAACCAAAGCCCTTTGTCTCCCACTCAGCTGCCAATAGCTAACGTGCTGTGGACTATAGGCCTGTGGGTGTATTCAAATGTGGCATAGCAGAGGCTTCTCTTACATCTGTTACGTTTATGTTACAAGGTACGAGAGATGCGTATTAAATAACTCAATCAAATCCTTAAAGACACTGTCAGTGAGTACTATCTAACACTACTGTGTATATCATCGTCTACTATACGGAGGATTGTAAGCTCGATGGTTCTAATTAGACTTAAATCCCTACTGTACGTTCCTCCGACTGTATTCTGCGTTGACTCGTTAAATTAACCAGTCAGGATTTCATCCGTCCTTAGAATCGCTTTGCTCAGATACATTAGTCTTCTTTTACGATAAATTATACTTTACCACGACGTAACGCGCAGCTAGATATTCTCACGTAGCACATAAATAAAGCGCAGCTAACCTACACATATTCTTTTCTAGCTTTGGCAAGTTTCGCGGCAAAGAAATCTTTTTATCTTATTGCTTGGCATTAAGTAATCTTCTAAATAAATCAAGCTATCCAGGTTATTGTTTTGTTAGATTGATTGTTTCTATGTTGCCTATGGTTATTAGGTTTTTTTATACTTCTCGACATTTTACGTCCCAATCAACAATATGCGAGAACGACACTAGGACGTTTACATATTAATCTTCATTGATCCTACATTATTTTGTTAATTTCACAGATTTTCCTGTTACGCAAAAATCCAACGAGTGTGCGAGAATTTCGAGTGTTCTCATAGTCGGTAAATACGGACGTTAACAGAAAAAACAGAAGTTCTGTACTGGCTGGTCGCGGATGCAGGCAAGTCAAGAATGTAAACTGTCTGCAAGAGAGAGAGAGAGAGAGAGAGAGAGAGAGAGTAGAGAGTAGAGAGTAGAGTGTAAGTGAGAGAGTGAGAATAGAGCTTTCAGGCTAATTAAACGAGAAGGGCCCGAGGGTGTGGTAAGGTTAATGTCGAGCCAAGCTGGATGTAGCAAGAACATGCTGGTATAGATGTTTCACAGGACGAGCGGAAAATGAGGAGAAAGCTTTGGGAACACCATAAACGCTGATGGAATGCCTATGGCAGCAAGCCATTGCACCATCATACTACCGTCCTACCATGGCACTCTCCTTGGCAAACCCGATTACAGGATCCTCCATGTTTTATCTCCCACTCTCTACCCGTCTCTCTCGCACTCTGTCCATCAACGGTATCAACCCTCGCATGAATTACTCTTCCCTCATTCGCTTTTCTCTTCGACAACAAATACGACAGAAGCGATAAACTCAATAAATTCCTCGTCAATGGAAATACTACAGAGCAGGGACTTACTCCGAATGTCGCCTAATTAAAGTTAATTGCCTCCATACCAATCAACTATCGCACCCAGAATAGATTTTTATCGTGTCACCGTAAGTGCATACTGGAGAGTGCATCGATTACACGAGGCAGTTTAAATATTGACAGGCATTTCATTATTATTAAAATCATTTTTTAATCATCAGCATCAAAGCTATGTCATTGCCGTGAATTTTATCTGTAGCAATTTTTTATTTCTTTTCTTTTCAGTAATACATGCAACCGTTTCATTACGCCTATTGCAAGGATACAAAAGTGAAGAAAATTCTTCACTTGAAAATTTCTCAGAGGCAAAATATGCAATAATTAAGTTCACTTCCTGAAAGTTCTCGACTTTATCTCTTCGAGTATATGTACATACATATGGACTAGAGAAATTGCCTTACATGCCTAAGAGCTAGGAAGTAGACTAAAATTCAAACTTGAGTATCTTCGACGTTACACGACTAGCACAAGCAGAGGCACGCCCAGTCACGTGATGAATCGAGTATCCTTCGTCCATTTCCGGTTCTCTTTAAGATCATATAGCCTGGAAAAAAAATGTAACCAGCAAAATCTATATCCAATGGCTACCAACCAAATATGTCACTACGACAGTCGTCTCCATAATTGTACAGGCAGCTTGTAAATACAGCTTGAAAATATACATATGAAAATTTTACAAGAACCCATATACGCACCTCAAGCCCTACATATGGTAAATTGCGGTAATGGTACGTGATACCATATATCTCTATAAATTATTCAAAGCTCTATATCCAGCTTTATGCCTATATTTATCGTTTGCCTAGGACACATAAAAATGGACGTAACTTCTTATCCATACGGCAAGCAGTACGACCAATAGTTGAAGCATACGAATGAACCTGGGCCAAATGTGGAGAAATATAATTGAATGTAAGCTCTCCTACGTATTTTATTGATCAACAGCATTATATGTGCTATATGAATATGAATTCTTGGCAGACAAAGGCTGACTGGATGGATACGTCACTACTGTTTGTATATTAACGACGTCTTCGCCCGGATATACACGAATCGCGATAACTTCTACCTTCACTGTATGGAAGAGCATTGAGAGAAGGAAATTCAGAATTGTCTGGCTGCATTCCGATAACGTCATTAACCTCCATTCGTGGTAATATTGTTAACACTAACTACCATCCGAACTAGTCATTGTCACTTTTAATTTGAATCCATTTCCTTTACTTCGATTGTGCAAAATTTACATGCTCGCTAACGATCACTGGACCGCGAGGAAGATTATCCTTTGGCAGCATCTTCCTTGGTTATTTAACGTGAAGAAATTCCGATTGGAGAAGAGAAGAAATTTGTATAGAAATAAGTGAGAAAACAATAGACTGGAATCCTAAAGTGTTGAGTTTGACGTTTCCATTAATCAGTCAACAGTCATCCGAGACCCAAGAGTGATCTTGTTCAGGCTGAAAGAAAGGAAAAATATAAAAGAGGAAAAAACAGAATCGAGTGTCTACAAGAGTCCCGATTACAAGGAATCTCTCGATACTCAATTTTCATCCTGGAAAATTTCAAGATCGTATCATCTTCTGTTTTCAATGATTTCTACGGACAGCATCCCTCTAGCTTCCCCTTCTCTGGTATATAAGCTCCAATGCTCAATGTGTATATATACGTAAGAGTCACCTATATGGGAGCATGCTCACTCGAAACTCTAATATATGTATATGCACATACAAGCTCTTTCTGCATACGCGTATTATGTGTTAAAGGACTAAAAGCGATGCTGTACGAATAGGCGCAGCTGCTTCGACAAAGGATTCAGGGATAACGTCATTTATGCAGTATAGCATAATCTAGCACATCCTGGGATGATTCTGGGATGACCTAAAGCAGATGAAAGTTCAGGAGGTCATACGATCCGATTGATGTTCATGGCGTAAAGTATATACATATATACGCGTATACATATATATAAATATATATGTGTGTGTTATATAACCCCATACCACTCCCTTTTCTCTTTGATATTTATCTCTATCAGGATGCTGTAAGGTACTCGTTGTATAGCATACTGATTGACGACACTCTACTTGCCAGTCTCATCCCTCGTCTCTTTTTTTTCCTCTCCTTAATTGGATTTTCTCACGGGGTTTCAAGGGTCTCAGGGTTTTTCGGTCTGGAAACCATTTCGAAAGCGTTTTCGACAGTAACGAAATATATTTTTAAAAAGGCAGAGGAATCCTGGAGACTATGGGAGACAGTCCGGTCGTGTCCAATTCGTTTTGAGAAATAAATTTATTTTTTTTCACATATGTGTATATCTTAATCTTATTGGACATTGACTACGAGTAGACAGTTTTATGCGTACATGAGGCTACTCAGATCGAACGCACTGACTGAAGTTGGATCTTATATTTGATTTCTACGGTATAACTGATTTTTATAAGTTTCTCTTGAACCACATTGTATACGTTATTATATACTTTAAACAATAGACTTACCTTTGTCGTCGTTCTTGACCGTGAAGTCCCTCGTGATTCCCATGGATCTTCCGATGAGGTTTGTGGTCTTTTATTTACCTCGTGACCTTTGCACATTCACTGAAACGTTTAATTTCGAATAATTAACTGATTGACACTTCTTGCTAATTCTTTTGTATAAACTATTTTGCTCTCTCTCTCTCTCTCTCTCTCTTTATCTCTCATCCAATATCATTCCATTAGTCTTTCTCTTTTTTTTAGATAGACAATAGCACATACACATGCATATAAATATTCATCCCCTCCGAGTTTTACTCATTCTTCCTCTCCCTCTAACTCGTTCCATCTCTCGTTTTCATGCTCCCTAAATGATCAACTCAACAAAAGGGTCTCTCTATCGACGAGAGTACCTTGTAAGGGAAGACGGCCAAGGAGGTAGAACGTCGTGCGGTGTCATTTCTTTGTTCACGCGAATAGGTGGAACCGAGAGTACGATCGGTGAGAGTTTACGCGAGCTTGCACGACTCTCGCTTCTCGCACGACTGACTAAACCGGGAACGAGGGTGCTTGCGACGCGGCCAAGTGGCGCCGCAAGCTCCGAACTACCCCCGGTATCGTATAGGGGGTGGTAAGTAAGTACGAGCCAGCTTGCGCACCTTTACACTTTATACAGCTTCCTTGGCATCCATTCAGACATTTCACGTCGTTATGAATTACATACACATAAATTTTGTAATCTTTTATATTCACCTCTTCATTCGGGCAATTACAAAACCCATCTTCACTGCCCTTGGGCCTTTTCAATGTCCATTTTGAATTGGCTGTATTTAAAGAGTACTTTTATATGGGTAAGTTAGTAATCCAAGTGGTAGTATATACATGATTCCTTGAAGGATAAATTTTATTATTGGGTATGAAAAATTAGTGACGAAAATTTTTGTGAAACAAAATGTCTGGCCTTGAGAAATAAGAGAATTTCAGAAGACGCATGATCATTTGGTATTCAACGAGAAATAGCGATGGGACGATTCGCTTGGTATTCGCCGCTCGTATCGTTCGCTCATTATTCAATTTATATAGGTCGACTTGGAGCTCCCAGCTCGGATCCGTAATCGAACCGTGCCATCCTTTTCTTTCTTCACTCCACTTGACCATTTATCACATTTTTCTTTCCTTTCCAGGTCGCCTTTTTCCTTTTTGGCTTTAGTTCGTACCGTCGCGCTTGTTCGCCCTTCCGAGTGTCGACCGTCGAGCAACCACCTGTAACCGCCATGCTTCTCTCCTTTCCATTCCTCTTTCGTTTCAAAGCGTGATTCCCATTCCGGAATCGCAGCGGTACTTGATCGTCGGTAACAACAATCATTTACCGTCCGGTAAAGAAGCGAGTCTCCATTTATTATGTTTCATTTCAAATTCTGTATAACTTAGAGAACGCAAATTTGCAATTCCTCAATAACTGTATGGGAATGACTAACAGGTAAACTTAGTTAACGTTTGATTGGCAAATATTATTCGCAAATAGCTTTGAAAAAATTCGATTTTGCTGTTTTCAATTAATTATTGGTCAATGGTCTTGGCTATGATAGTGAACAAATTTATTGAGTGTACGTGTTTGTTTACATAAACGTCACTGTAGGTCCATTGATTGCAGGAATATCAAATCAGCACTCACGCTCTTTAGGATCATTGATCAAGTTCATTTTTGCGTAGGAGTTATTACTCATGTGGAAATTAGAGGATTTCTGGACTCACAATCAGATGATTGATACAACGATTGGTAGTGGCGCGTGTGGAAAATCAACAAGTCTTCGTGAAATTTACTGCCGAAGCTAGAAAGAGGGATTTCTAAGTTTCCAAGAGATCTCGGAACAAAGATTCTCTTTATTAAAGTATATTCTCGGGCGGAAACTTGCGCTTAAGTTACATCTATATTAAAATTGGCAAGTGACCACATGTTCCAACGAAAACGCTCAAAGCATTTGAGCTTGTGGGAATTGATAAACTTTCTTTACGCGGTGTTCACGGGTCACGCCTACTGGTACAGTCAGTAATACAGATCTGCATCACAGCATTGTTGACGGATGATAAATCGATTAGCAATTTTACTCTTCGGATAAGCTACTTTTATGCAATTTGTGATTTTATCAACATTACTGCCAACCGTCAGTGGTACTCAATGCTGCGCTGAGCTCCAGAGATCAGTAGCGAGATCCACAACGCTACAGTTTTGGGCGATACCAAAAACATGGCCGTTCATAAAATATTTGGGTTGAAATACAGATACAAGAGACGCTTCGAGCAGAAATAAGTAGGGAGATGCCCAACGCTACGGTTTTAGGCAATACCAAGATCATGTCTCTAAATCTTAACGGCGAGTCTGGAAGTAGAATTTTGTGATCATCATCTCCGTCGACAATGCAAATCCCCTCGTAGCCGAGCTAAACGTCAACACGATCGCGTACCTTGGCTGGCAGAGGTTCTCCGCTTGCCAGTGACAAACATCTACATGGCACTCTGTTTCATTTTTTAATAGCATAAATAATATTCAGACGGATAGAGAAGGCATTACGAAAAATTAGCAAAAACAAAATTGCACCTATTAATCTCGAGCATAAAATGATGAACACATAAAAATGAATCAATTATTTTCTATGGAGAGATGAAACAAACAATGTATCTGGTTATGGATGTTTTTTCATTTAATTTTTATCATTCAAGGCTACATAAAGAAATCATTTTTAATACATCGAATGGGCAGAAAGTTATGCCGAGGTAGAATTTTAATTTTGAATTATTCTTTACATCTGAACATACTGATAATTCGAGATATTAAAAATAAAATTATCTTTCCGTAGGCTTGAATAAACAAATTGACTAAATTAAATCAGGCTACCAAAAACGTATGAAACTAAAAATTTCTAAACAAATACACTATTCGTCTCGTCTCATTATACATATAGAATAATTGTGCGGTTTTTTCCGCATTTCATTTCTTTTACCCGACATCAATAGGTGCAATTTTTTAGGATATTTTTTACTGCTTTTCTATTCGGCTGAATAGTATTTAGACTATTTAAAGCGCTGCAGCGCAAACGAATCTCCAATCGCGCGCGTGTCGCTCTAGGACGTGTAAAAAAACTATATCAAGTACAGGAGTGCTGTGGATTCTCTCACAAAAAGTATTTAAATCATATTAATAATGCCAAGTACATAAGGCACTACATATCTGCTTATTACATGATCCAGCACTAGCCCATCATTTTAATTGTATTTTCAAAATTTAATTTAATGTCTTTGCTATAGCGCATTGTATACTAGGTGTTAAAGAATATATATATTTGTAATATACGAATGAGTCAAATGTTTAGTAAACAATATTTCAATGTCGAAATCCGAAATCCGAACATTGACGACGGTTCCCGAAGGCAGCGCTCGGGGGCTTAATACTCGTAAGTGGGGGTGGCTGCCTGCTACGCAGGGGACGTATCGGCTCGGGGCCTTCATTGTTCCTAGACCCATCCATCTATCCAGTGCGGCCTTACCGTAA